>VFSX01000047.1:497500-540000 GCA_016618255.1 Chlamydomonas sp. UWO 241
TTCGCAGTGCCCCACCCACCCACGCACCATATAGCATCCACTTGTATGCTTGACCCGTGGCCACAAAGTGTTCGTGGGCAAGGCACGGGGCGAGCGCTGCTCGATGGTCCCCTGGGCGCTTGGCCACTGTGTGTGTTGTGGTGGTGGAAGTGTGTGGACGATTTTACAGTCCGTCAGACGCCTGAAACTGCGAATAAGACTTGTGTTTGCTCACTGAATCCCTGAGGCATGCTGGGACCCCCCCGACACACACACACAACCAAGCACACTCACGCGGCTTCACCCCCTCTCTCCGTTTCTCGTCATCAAAGTGCACGTACACCTCGCGGTGCTCTGCATACAGTAAGGTCAACCAGCCAGCCAGCCGGCCGACCAGCCACACACACACACACACACACACACACAACCAAGCACACTCACGCGGCTTCACCCCCTCCTTCCGTTTCTCGTCATCAAAGTGCACGTACACCTCGCGGTGCTCTGCATACAGTAAGGTCAGCCGAGCCGCAGCCTCGTCGCCAGCGTCTGTCGCAACTAGCGTTTGCACGCCGCGCCGCCACGTGCGAGTCGCATTCACGAGGGCCTGTCTGTGAGATTGTGACAGAGAGAGAGTGCATGTGAGGAAGACAGGGACAGAAAGAGAGAGAGAGAGAGAGTGAGGGCAGAAGACAGACAGAACGAGAGGAGGGGAGAAGAGAGAGAGAGAAGGAGAGAGATAGGGAGAAAAAATGAGAGCGAACGAGAGAAAAATAGAGAAACAATGAGAGAGACAGATAGGCAGGCCCCTGCCCAGCCCTTGCCTGCTGACGCTCGATGGCAGCACCACAATGAAATCGTCGAGCGTCAGATCCCCCGACGTGCGCAGCCCATGTACGGCGCCACTGGTGCCGCTGGTGCCACCCCCTCTAATCCCGATGCCGCCCCCGCTGCTCGTGTCGCCCCAGGCGATGGTGCCGGAACCAGGGTGGGTGCGCAGCCCCAGCGCGGCGACGGTGCGGCCACTGCTGCGCGCAACTGGCTGGGAGCCGGCACTGTTGCCGTCCCCTCTACTCCCGATGCCGCCCCCGCTGCTCGTGTCGCCCCAGGCGCTGGTGCCGGAACCAGGGTGGGTGCGCAGACCACGCGCGGCGCCGGTGCGGCCACCGCCGTATGTTTCTGGTTTGGTGCCGGCACTGGTGCCATCATCTTTACTCCCGATGCCGCCCCCGCTGCTCGTGTCGCCCCAGGCGCCGGTGCCGGAACCAGTGTGGGTGCGCAGCCCAAGCACGGCGACGGTGCGGCCACCGCCGTGTGTTGCTGGCTTGGCGCCGGCGCTGGCGCCATCATCTTTACGCCCGATGCCGCCCCCGCTGCTCGTGTCGCCCCAGGCGCTGGTGCCGGAACCAGTGTGGGTGCGCAGCCCAAGCGCGGCGACGGTGCGGCCACCGCCGTGTGTTGCTGGCTTGGTGCCGGCGCTGGTGCCATCACCTCTACTCCCGATGCCGCCCCCGCTGCTGGTGTTGCCCCAGGCGCTGGTGCCAGAACCAGTGTGGGTGCGCAGCCCACGCACGGTGCGGCCACTGCTGCGCGCAACTGGCATTGCGCCGGCGCTGGTGCCACCCCCTCTACTTTCGATGCCGCCCCCGCTGCGGATGTCGCCCCAGGTGGAGCTGGAGCTGGTGTTGGTACCCGTGTGGGTGCGGCCGCTGGCATGTCCTGTCGCTGATTGTGCGCCGCTCCTGGCGCTGTCTGTGCTGCTGGCTGCTGTGCTGCTGCTGCTGCTGCTGCTGCTGCTGCCTCCGGTGCTGCCAGTGCTGGCGCGGCCGCTGCCGTGTGGTCCTAGGGCGTCACTGCCGCTGCTGCTGCTGATGATGATCCCGCCGCTGCCGCTGCTGCTGATCGCGCCGCTGCCTGATACCACTGCCGCTGCAGCTACGAACGGTGCGGCTGAACCAGGGCTGCCGTCAGAGAAAGTTGCCTGCAGCCCGCCACCGCTAGCACTCCCAGCACCGCGCCATGCTGCGCTGCTGCTTGTCCCGCTGCTGTCGCCGCCGCTGCGCCCCGCCTTTGCAGGGGCCGCTGTGCTAGGCAGCACGGCCAGCAGCGCAGCGCATGCCAGCAGCCGGAAAAGCATCATGATGCAGCCCTGTTGGCCGCTGCCACTGCTCCAGCTGCTAACGCGGCGGAGGCCACGCATGCCATGCGCGTGTCGCATGGGCGGTGCTGCAGGCTGGGCGCCTACCCGTGCACGCCCCCTACCACCAATCCACTTGGGAGATCCCAAGGTGGCTGCAGCCACCTCAGAGGTCTACGACGGTGCCAACTGGCACCGCTGATAGAGCGAGGAGAGAGTGCACCAGCTGTCTGTCTAGCACGAACGCGCGCGTTTGCCCCTCATCCGTCGTCAACTATGCATCCAGACCTTAAAACGGTGTCTTGGGGGTTGATCAACCACCAATGGACCGGTTCTGGAAGGCAAAGTGTGGATAAAAGTTGGGCGTGTTGCATTTTTCCGCATCGCGACCACCTCAGCCAATCCATCGCAGTGCTTGTGTGCTGCTCACCCCACGCAGCCAATTGGGTGATCCGCGGGCCACCCCCACGCCGTCAGGAGTGATGCGGACTGAAATGGGCAGCGCGAGCGAGGACGCTGGTTCCTCTGCGCCCCGGGTGCGCAAGGTTCGCGTGCACAAGATCCGCCGCGATGTGAACAGCGCCGATGAGGTAGCGCTCAGCAAGGGGGAGAAGCAGGAGAGGGACGCGGCGCTGGACCGCCGTATTGCAGAGCTCATCCCAGGCCTCGCCGACCTCAGCGTATCTGCGCCGCCCGGCGCTAGCGCGATTGCGTCCGAGGTGCGCCAGAAGCTGCTGAGCCGTGAGGACGCGCACAAGGCGGAGCTCCTAGAGCTGCGGTCGATTTATGACATGGCCAAGCCCAACGCGGTGGAGAGCGCGCTCCCGGCTGGTGGCATGGATGAGTGGGAACAGACCATGCGGCCGCGCGTGCGCAAGGTGCAGCTGAGCCCCTACCAGTACGAGATGATCAACTACCAGCGCATGCTCATGCGCAAGAACACGTGGTGAGCGGCGGCGGCTACATGCATGCATGCATGGGGATGATGGACGCCCTGTGGGGGGACACGGCATGCGCGGTGCATGCGTGCGCGTGTGCAACACGGCGGCCCGCAGCCGCCATGCACCACCCCATGCATGCATGCATGTATGCGTCGCGCCGGCCTGCGTACATGCTGACTCTTACCTCCCCCATCCCGATCCCGACTCGCTCACCTCAATTGACTTGCCTCTCCGTGCCAACCACACCAACCCAGGAACTACCGCGACCGCATGTCGATGTCGACTTGAGGAGGCCCCGAAGGATATCTTCCCCACTCCCCCCACCCACCGACGCCCACCCCCACACGCACTCGCACACCTCTTACTTGCCCCTCCCTCCCACCCAACCACCCAAGGTACTACCGCGACCGCATGTCGGTGCCGCGAGGGCCATGCCCGCTGCACGTGCTCAAGGACGCGTGGGTGCAGGTGGGCAAGCGATATAGGCCAAATATATCTCGACATAGGGAGGGAGGGAAGGTCTGGATATAGGGAGGGAGGGAGGGGTCTGGATATAGGGAGGGAGGGAGGGCTGCTTCACGTGCTCAAGGACGCGTGGGTGCAGGTGGGCAAGAGATGTAGGACAAATATATCTTGACACAGGGAGGGAGGGAGGGAGGGAGGGCTGCTTCACGCTCTCGAAGGCGCGTGGGTGCATGTGGGCAAGAGAGAGAGAGGCCAGTCCTCTGTAGGGCGAAATCTCTGCAAAAAAAATTGCGCCATGTGTATCAAGTTAACTTGAGGACACGCTCACGGGGCGGAAGGGAGGGAGGGAGGGCTGCTGCTCGTGCGCAAAGGCGCGTGGGTGCTGGTGGGCAAGAGAGGCCAGACCTCTGTGGGGCGAAATCTCTGCAACGATTCTGCGCCATGTGTAGCAAGTTCACTTGGGGACACGCTCACGGGGCGGAAGGGAGGGAGTGAGGGAGGGCTGCTGCACGTGCTCAAAGACGCGTGGGTGCAGGTGGGCAAGAGAGGGAGGCCACATCTCTGGACACAGGGAGGGAGGGAGGGAGAGAGGGCTGCTTCACGTGCTCAAGGGCGCGTGTGGGATGGTGGGTCAGAGTTCTTATAGGCCATTATGTTGGGCATGGGGCGCTAGTCCCGTGCCCAGGGAGATGATTCCTGTCTAGCATGGGTGGAGTATGAATGGAGCATGGATGCCGCAGAGAGGCAAGAGAGAGGGACAAGAAGGGAAGAGGGGGGGAAGAGGGAGGCAGGGGTGAGGTGGAATCGGGAAGAGGAATAAGGAAAACGAGACGGGCAGAATCAGCGGGGGGGGGGGGGGGGCGGTGATGGAGAGAGAGGGGGACACAAGGAGAACACAGCGCGACCCCACCACCACCACCACCACCACCACGGTGCCCATCCAACACACACACACACACACACACGCGTGTGCACATACACACACACGCGCGCGCGCACGCAAGGCGTTATTGACAAGAACACGCGCATGTGGGGGCAGGGCCTCGCAGACTAGGCTGCACATCCAACACACACACACACAGATACACACTCACACACACACACAGGGCGTCATTGACGAAAACACGCTCATGTGGGGGCAGGGCCTCGCGGACTGGCTTCCAGCAAAGAACGTCAAGCTTCTGCTGCCGATGGTCCGCACCCCTGAGGGTGAGTGTGTGTGCAGACTGGCTTCCAGCAAAGAATGTCAAGCTGCTGCTGCCAATGGTCCGCACACCCAAGGGTGATTTGTGTATGTGTGTGTGTGTGCATGTGTGTAGGTGTGTGTGTGTTGTGTGTGTGCAGACTAGCTACCCGCAAAAAACGTCAAGCTGCTGCTGCCGATGTCTGCATCATTGAGGGTGCGGTGTGTGTTTGTGTGTGTGTGTGTGTATGAGCAGACTTGCTGCCAGCAAAGAACGTCAAGCTGCTGCTGTCAATGGTGCGGACGTCAGAGGGTGCGTTGTGATTGCAGGCTCCCCTTGTGCACGCGCATGTGTGTGTGTGTGTGTGTGTGTGTGCACGCGCATGCGTGTGTGTGTGCCTGCCTGTCGTTTGTGTGTGTGTGTGCCTGCCATGTGTGTGTGTGTGTGTGTGTGTGTGTGTGTGAACGCGTGTTTGTTTGAATGTGTGTGTATTGTGAAGAGTTGTGTGTGTATTATGAAGAGTTGTGTGTGTATATGAAGAGGTGTCCCTCGATTAACGGAGGCGCGTTCTCGTCGCCGAGCCCTGGACCCAGCAATGCGGCGCTGCTGGTGACGAGGATCTCCGTGCCGCTGACGAGCGGGGTAAAATACGACTGGCCTGGCTCCTGCTAGACTGCCCCTCGGTGGAACACTCCAAGGAGCGGCTTTCCCGGCGCTGCCATGGCTTGGCGAGTAGCCGCGGCGCTGCCGCGGCCCGTGCTGGGAGACGGCCCTTATCCTCCCCCCATGCAGGACGCCATGCGGCACCGATCTCGACGAGTTGATCGACGAGCGGAGGAGCTGGCGCCCGTCAATGCATGCTGGACATTGGTCAAGATGGCTGCCCGTGGAGGCGGGCTATCATCACGGCTTCAGCGGTGGTGACCGCCGAGGCAACACAGAGTAAATCCGCTTCACCAATCGCAGCGTTCGTCACCGCGCTCATCCTCGGGGCGCTCGTCTGCCAATGACTGGCGTTGAAAGGTCTTCAGGCAGCCTCCATGACAACTCTGTCGCCCATGCCCCCTTGGAGGGTGGGACCTGGCCATGCATGAGGCATGGGGCGCCGGCTGAGCCCCATGCAAACGAGAGCTGGACAGCCATGCATTGCCAGGCGGGGACCGTTCCAGTCAGCGCCAGTCGGCTCTGCCGGCTTGACTGGCCACAAGGCCACTACTGTGACCCTGAGGAAGGTCCTCTCCTATATGCTCCTTGCCCGACAAGTCTCTCAGAGACCGCTGTTTGGGGTAGTCTAGCCGGCGGGAGCGGTAGTCTATCGGCCGGGAGCCGGCGGTACTCTAGTACTTAAGTGTGCTGGAGTATCGGCGGTGTCTCTAGTAGAAGAGTAGCCTGCTTAGCTGGAACCCCGTGTTACTGTTACTGTTACTGTCTGGTAGCCAACAACTGGGGCTCGATTAACGGAGGCGCGTTCTCGTCGCCGAGCCCTGGACCTAGCAATGCGGCGCTGCTGGTGACTAGGATCTCCGTGCCGCTGACGAGCGGGATAAAATACGACTGGCCTGGCTCCTGCTAGACTGTCCCCTCGGTGGAAACTACAGGAGCGGCTTGCCCGGCGCTGTCATGGCTTGGCGAGTAGCCGCGGCGCTGCCGCGACCCGTGCTGGGAGACGGCCCTTATCCTCCTCCATGCAGGACGCCATGCGGCACCGATCTCGACGAGTTGATCGACGAGCGGAGGAGCTTGCGCCCGTCAATGCATGCTGGACATCGGTCAAGATGGCTGCTCGTGGGGCGAGCTACCATCAGGGCTTCAGCGGTGGTGACCGCCGAGGCAACAACAGAGTTTATCCGCTTCACCATCGCAGCGTTTGTCACCGCGCTCACCCTCGGGGGCACTCGTCTGCCGGTGACTGGCGTCGACATTGGTCTTCAGGCAGCCTGCCATGACGACTCTGTTTGCCCAGGCCCCTGGAGGGTGGGACCTGGCCATGCATGACGCATGGGGCGCAGGCAGAGCCCATGCATGGAGTTGAACAACCATGCACCATGCCAGGCGGGGACTTTTCTGCTTCAGCGCCGCCAGTCGGCACAGCCGGCGTGGTTGGCCTCAAAGGCCAGGAGGAGGACGGTCCTTCCTATACGCTCCTTGCCAGACATGTCCCTCAGGGACTTGTTTGGGTCTAACTAGCCGGCGGGAGCGGTAGTCTAGACGGCAGGTAACCGGCTGGTGGCTATCGTCCTTCACAGGGCGGTGGCACTAGGACTAGTGTTGTCTTAGCTGGAATGCCATGTAACTGTAACTGTAATCACTGCCGTGTGTTTTCGGCCATTCACACATTGTACCGCACCGACATCATGGCTCACACGCTGACTTGCGAGCGCTTGTTACCGCGGCACCGCGCGACATGTCCTGCCCCTTCCTCGCGTGCACACACACCTCGCGCACGCGCACACACACACACCACACACACATACACGCAGTCCAACTTGGCGCGTGGATCAAGCGCACGTTCAGCCTTAAGCCCGCGCTCAACCACACACACACACATATACACGCACGCACCAGGGGTGTACCCGCCGATCGGATTCCGATGAACAGGGCGCCCGAAGGGCGCGAAACCGATGGTCTCTTAGGGGCGTGATCGGGAAATCCGACAAGTGTGAGGGCCCGGAGGGCCTCTCATCGGCGTCGCTGATGACCACGCCAAGCCGATCGGGGCGTTCGGCTTGGGCTCCCCCCACACTCTGACTCCGACGCAATAGCACGCAATCCCTCATTTCTGAAGCGTTTCTGCTGTTTTCAATCGACAAGTGATTCTGGCTTCCGGGGGCTGCGCCCCGGTTGCTGGTGGAGGTTAGGTGTGGGTCGGAACTTTGGAATGGCGCTTTCCTCTGATGGCCAGGACCCTGCGCGCATGCTGTGGCGTTCTTCATGCATCAATGCATCATGGTACTTTCTATCAGTGTCCATTGTGGTGTTGCATGCGCCGTCCCGCCATGCGCTGCATGCTGCATGCCCGCGCCGCGCACATGAGCTGTTGCAAGCTGTTTGTCTTCTGGATGTGTGTTTGCTGCTGCCCCCCAACCAAGCTTGCGTGAAAGACCGCATCACGGCAACAGAGTGCTGCGGACAGCGGGGGTCCGGGGGCGCAGCCCCCGGGGAAAATGGGCAAGTCGATGAGTCCATGAGGCCCTCTCCTGGAAAGCCGATGAGTCAGGGAGGCCCTCTTCTGGAAAACCGATGAGCGGCATGCCCGCGGGTACACCCCTGGCACGCACACACACACACACGCGCACGCACACACGCGCACACACACACACACGCTCACACACATGCTCACACGCACATGCACACGCACACGCAGTCCAACTTGGCGCGTGGATGAAGCGCACGTTCAGCCTCAAGCCCGCGCTCAACCACACGCACACACACATCGCGTGCACACACGCACACACACACACGCGCACATGCACACGCACACGCAGTCCAACTCGGCGCGTGGATGAAGCGCACGTTCAGCCTCAAGCCCGCGCTCAACCGCATCCGCGAGACGCGCAAGGACGTGCGCGTAGCCGGGAACCTGTCCATGCAGGTGGGAGTCACACATCTCCATGTCAAACATCTCCATGTCACACTTGTCGTACACACCGTGAGACGCGCAAGGACGTGGCCGGGAACCTGCCCATGCAGGTCATTGCGGGTTGCAAGGGTGCGAGGTGGCAGGGCCCCATGACGCAGCTCTTTGTCCCAGCAGGACACGTGCAGCAAGGTGCACCGCAGTGGTTCCGCTAAGGATCTTGAGGAAATGTTGACTCAAGATGGTCCTCACGGCTCACTACCTAATCTCGACTCGATGGAGGCGAGTTCTTGCGAAAAGGGTGTGAAAATTCCGATTTTACATTTTCCAGATCGAAATTCGCGCAATCTCAACCCGACGCGCCAGCCCAAATCGGCCAATCTCTACCTGAAAGTGCACTTTGTCGGGTTGCGGGTTGGCTTACGGAAACACTGGTGCACCGTTTGGCATTGGGTGGGTGGTTGCATGGAGGTTGTGGTTGACGCGCGCGGCTGCAACCTGTTTTGACGAAGGTTGGTCACACATATCTTTGTCACACCTCCCCATGCTACACATCTTTAGGCATGTCTCTCCTATCTCCCCACTACATGACCATGTACACGGCCCAGAGCCCTGCCTGGGACTGCCCATCTCCCCCTCGCTCTGTCTCTCTCTGTATCTCTCTCTCACACTCTTTATCTCTCTTCACCCACTCTATCTCTCCCTCTCTCTCTCTGTCTCACCCCCTCTCTCGCTGTCTCTCACTCTCACAGGATGAGGCGCTAAGCAGCCAGAAACCTGTCGACACATCTCTCCATCTTCTCCATGGTTCTCTTCTCCCTCTCGTTCACCCCATCTCTCCTGCTCTTTCTGTCTTACTCTCTCTCTCTCCGTCTTCGATTCCCTCTTTCTCATCCGCTCGCTCTCTCTCTGTTTCTCACCCCCGCTATCTTTCTCTCACCCTCTCTCTCCCTCTCTCCCTCGCTCCCTCGCTCCCTCTCTCTCTCTCTCCCTCTCTCTCTCTCTCTCTCTCTCTCTCTCTCTCTCTTCATCTCTCTTCACCCGCTCTCTGTTTCTCTCTCTCACGCCCTCTCTCACTCTCACTCTCTCTCTTTCCCTGTGCAGGTCGAGGCGATGCGCTAAGCAGCCAGCAGAGTTTGGCGGCCATCTGGCGTGGCCGAGGCCATGCGCATGTGCCGACAACGGAGCTGGGCAGCCTACAAGCCTGCGCAGCCAGCACAGCCCGCACTGCATGCGCAGCCCGCTCTGCATGCGCAGTTTGCGCAGCCTGCACAGCCTGCGCAGTCTGTCAGCCAACTGTGCACAGTGTGGCCAGCCGGCTGGTGCACGGTGTCTGGCCAGCCAGGCAATACACCACATGCCAAAGCTGCGCGTGCGCGGCGCGGCGGCCTGCATCGGCAGGCACAGCCTCGCCAGCTGGCTGGTGCACAGTGTCTGTCAGCTGACTTTGCACAGTGTCTGGCCAGTCGGCGGGTGCACAGTGTCTGGCCAGCCAGGCAATGTGCCACAGGGAGGACGCCACAGCCAGGGGCTGTGCGCGCGTGGCGGGGGCAGTCGATGCATGTTGGTGGGGTGGGGCACTGCTTTGATGGCTCAGAGCAGAGTTGGTTGCATGGATGTTTCGGCATGCGCAGCGTCAGGCCAGCCAGGCACACGCCGCAAGCGTCTGGTCCGCCAGGCGATGCGCCACAGACGACACGCCACAAGCGAAACGCCACAAGCGGGCGCCAGGGGCAGCGATGTGTGTGCGTCGTCCCGTGGATGCAGGTCGGGGCGAGTTGCAACGAGCGGCCGACTCATGGGGCGGTCCAGCCTACTGCCTCTTGACAGGCAAGAGGCAGGCACTGCACTAGCCAGGCAGGCACCCAGCCAGGAAATGCGCCAAGCGCGCACTTCATGCGGGCGCTCGCAGGGTGCACGCAGCCGCACCGATGCGCTCTCTTTTGCTGCGCCGGCGTTCAATTTTCGGGTTTAGAACAGGACGACGGGACTTTTACTTCCCCATGCTTCATGACGACACCTGACTCTCGGACACGAGAAACGGTTTACATTCTCGCTTGCTAATAGTGTGTAACCTTGACAATCACTGTGGCGTGCGACATACTTGCCCCAGCATCATCGGCAACCGGGTCCTCTGGGCGCCTATGAATGGCACGTCTCTACACCGAACACTACGATCTGAATGGTTAGGTGCCAGCTGTGTCGGCGTGGTAGCTGGGCAGTCTTTACAGTGTAGCTCAACGGCGGCGGGTGTGCAGGTGTCGCCTGTGTCGGGCGCGTCAGCTGGGCATGCAGTCGAAGGAATCCCAGCCCCTTCATCTTCTGCGGCAACGGCAATGACGGCTCGGTTCTCTCGATTGAATCCGAGTACGTGCAGAGCATATGATGCGCCCACTTTAGCGCCGTCAGAGACAAGCAGCTGGAACAGTGGAAGCATGGCACCAGCAGTGACGACGGTGTTCATAATTCCACCGTCGGCAGTGAGGTGCCCTAACGAGCCTACTACATCAGCGATGTTGACCCAGGCTCTAGCAGCTGCGTCAGGGATGCCGCCATCAGCAGCGATCGTGACTGAGATGTCAGAAGTCCGAGCGAGTTTGTTCAGCGCTTCTGCTGCACTCTCCTGCACGTCACTTGTAGATACAGCCCTTCGATAAGATGCACCAGCAAAGGGATTGTTCTGACTTTGGTACCCGCTATGTCAGCGTGTGAGTGTGTGTGTGTGTGTGTGCGTGCGTGTGTGTGCGTGTGTGATCCCAGAAGCTGTGCTGACAACGCCAAACAGCGTCAAACAGCCGGGATGCACAGGGTGGCTTATGGTTGGTGGCAGGCACATCTATCAGGAACTGCTCTCTGCAGCTGTAACTGGAGTAGTCATCCAGTGATTCTCAACGTTAGAGCCACAGCATACGCTTACCTGCTCGCTGTGACACACGAGTAACGCTGTGTGGAGTGCACACATCCCAAGCAGTCTAACTGGTGGTTTTACAGGTTTTACATGTGTGCGCCTGGACGACCCCGGGGTGAGTCCAGGCCTAGACTACACGTTTGGAGGAGCTCTACTAAGAGAGCCCGCAAGGCCATGCAGTGCGCCAGCCTACCTGTCTAACTGGTGTGTGGGGGGGGGGCCATGCTACGGTCCAAGGCAAGCGGTCAACACTACCCTGGGGGCCGACGCATGCTACCCTGGGGGGCGATCCATGCTACTTGTTCGCGAACAGCGTTGCGTCATAGTGACTGTCAGTTCAATCACCACAAGTGCCCGCGCGTGCGGCAGACGCACCCACCCTGTGTGCCTTACTAGGGCAGCCCCGCTGCAGCTGCCACTGGCATGTCGGGCCACAGCAGTCATGTTACAGGCACGTTTGTGCAATGCATAGGAGCCACACGTGAAGACGATGCTGTGGCATTAGATCAGCCTCTCAGAGCTGTTGGGTGTGCATCAGTTAGTGTGGACACTTGGTGTGGATCAGGGGACTCTCTTGAGAGAGAGTTCCTGATGCCATGGGGCTTCTTCTTGAGTTAACAGTTTACAGTCTACAGTACGCACCCTCAGGGCGTGGAATTGAGGGAGCTGCCTAACGAGGCTAGCCACCATGCTTCTTGACATGCGTTGAACCAGTCCCGGTTCTGTCTGTGGCAGGCCGAGCCAGGACAGTCACAAGTTACCCTGTGTAAATCACTGCCGGCCCTACTTATGTGGCCCGGGCCCCCACAGCGATGCATCAAAGTGCCCACACTGGCAAAAGCAAGCAGGCCCACAGCCTGCACAGCCCAACCAACAAGCACTGTCTTGCCAGAGTGTTGGCCAGGTTTTGGGGAGGAGCCACCCATTCTACTTCCGAGGCCCCCGCAGCGTCTCGTCATAGTGCCCGCACGTGTGGCAGAAGCAGCCGCGCGCGTTGCGCATCTGGTAGCCGCACGCGGGGCAGGGGTCGCTGTCATGGCGAGCGACGCCGGGGATGGCACCGTTGGGGAAGACCTCCCTGCATGTGTTTGTGTGCGCGTGCATGTGTGCGTGCGTGCGCGTGTGTATGTGTACGTGCGTTTGTGTTTATGCCCCATGGGGCCGGCTGGCCAGCCAGCTGTTCCTTCTCTACCACAGACACGCTGCCCCAGCCTGCCTTTCGAAGCTCATGTTCAGATAAGGAATCGAACCCTTGTGAAGGGAGCTGCCTCGTTAGGCAGCCCCCTCAATCCCACAACCCGAGGGTGCGTCCTGTTTTTTCAGGCTGTACACGTTCGCGCTTTGAGTACCCCGGAGTGTGAGTCAAAGCCTAGACTACACGTCTCGGGGAGCTCTACTAGCAGAGCCCGCATGGCCACGCAGCGTGCCAGCCTACCAGGCCTAGATGGCGAAACAAAGTGGCAAACCGGTGGGAGCGGCAGGTTGATGAGGGCGCCTGCTCGCAAGGTGGCGGAGGTAAAAACTGTAGACTGCAAGCTGCATCGGAACCGCACCTGAATGCGCGGTAGTATGCGAGGTGCTCCTTGTCGCGTAGGGCCACGCCCTGACGTGTCTTGATCGCCTCGCGCTCCCTCTCCCACTCTTCATCGCTGATCTGCGAGTCCCACCAGCCTGGGCGAGACAGCGCGGTGGTGCCGCAGCCAACCTGTACGTGCGTGTGTGTGTGTGTGCGTGTGTGCGTGTGTGCGCATGTATGTGTGTGTGTGTGTGCGTTTGTGTGCGTGTGTGTGTGTGTGTGTGTGCATGTGTGTGTGTGTGAGAATGTGTTTGTGTGCGCGCGCGTGTGTGTGTGTGTGTGTGTGCGTGTGTGTGTGTGCGTTGCATGTGGCCGGGCTCTTTGGAAAACCCTCACATCCGAGCGATGAATACAACACCCCGAACCCCGCCGCACACCTCAATTGGGTCCTTCCTCCGCCATGCAGATGACACCACCGGGAACGCCTTGCGCAGGGGCATCTTCCCCATGGTCTTAGGGAGAGGCCGTGCGTCGTTGGCGTCGAACGGGAGTGCGGCGCCGGTTGTGCTGCAGCCGCTGGCTGTGACAGCTGCGGCGGCAGCCTCATCTGCGCTGACGATGCACTCGGCCTTGCCTGCGTGTGGTTGTGTGTGTGGGGTGTGGGGTGTGGGGTGGAGGGGGGTTGTGCTGCAGCCGCTGGCTGTGGCAGCTGCGGCGGCAGCCTCGTCTGCGCTGACGATGTACTCGGCCTTGCCTGTGTGCGTGTGCTTTTGTGTGTGTGTGTGTGTGTGTGTTGGTGTGTGGGTGTGTGGGTGTGGGTGTTTGTGTTTGAGGTGTGCGCGTGTGTGTATGTGTGTGTGTGTGTGACGTGCCACCCACATCCCAAACTGAGTGCCACTGAGAGGCCCACTCAGGTTTTAGTTGTAATATTTGTATTCGCGGGTCCAAACTCTCAATGCTGCTGCTCTCACCAAACGCGTGGTGCGCGGACGAACCACTGGTTGTGGTACGGCTGCGCCAACGCCCAGAGTGCACATCGAGGACCCACATATGAGCAGTAACAGTAACACGGGGTTTCCAGCTAAGCAGGCTACTCTTCTACTTGAGACACCCGCTGATACTCCAGCACACTTAAGTACTAGAGTACCGCCGGCTCCCAGCCGATAGACTACCGCTCCCGCCGGCTAGACTACCCCAAACAGCGGTCTCTGAGAGACATGTCTGGCAAGGAGCATATAGGAGAGGACCTTCCTCAGGGTCACAGTAGTGGCCTTGTGGCCAGTCAAGCCGGCAGAGCCGACTGGCGCTGACTGGAACGGTCCCCGCCTGGCAGTGCATGGCTGTCCAGCTCTCGTTTGCATGGGGCTCAGCCGGCGCCCCATGCCTCATGCATGGCCAGGTCCCACCCTCCAGGGGTGCATGGACGACAGAGTTGTCATGGAGGCTGCCTGAAGACCTTCCAACGCCAGTCACCGGCAGACGAGCGACCCCGAGGATGAGCGCGGTGACGAACGCTGCGATTGGTGAAGCGGATTTACTCTGTGTTGCCTCGGCGGTCGCCACCGCTGAAGCCGTGATGGTAGCCCGCCTCCACGGGCAGCCATCTTGACCAATGTCCAGCATGCATTGACGGGCGCCAGCTCCTCCGCTCGTCGATCAACTCGTCGAGATCGGTGCCGCATGGCGTCCTGCATGGGGGGAGGATAAGGGCCGTCTCCCAGCACGGGCCGCGGCAGCGCCGCGGCTACTCGCCAAGCCATGGCAGCGCCGGGCAAGCCGCTCCTGAAGTATTCCACCGAGGGGCAGTCTAGCAGGAGCCGTTTAGTTTTAATATTTGTATTCACGGGCACCAAACGTGCAACGCCTTTGCTGGTACCAAACGTACGTGCTGCGCGAATGAATCCCTGGTCACGGTACGGCCACCCACACCCCGAACTGATCACCACTGAGGGGCCCACTCGGGTTTTAGTTTGAAAGTAGGACTTTCAGGGTTCAGACTCCCAATGATGTTGCTCGTACCAAACGTGCGTGCTGCGCGAACGAACCGCTGGTCGCGGTACGGTTGCGCCACCCACATCCCGAATTGAGCACCGAGGTGGGGGCTCCCGAAGTCCATAAGCGCCGCCATGCCGTCACGGCTCTTGGCCCATGCCTGTGGGTGGGTGGGGTAGTGTGTGTGTGGGGGAGCGGGGGGTGGGGGTGGGGTAGGGGGGCAGTTGACGGGAGGGGGATGTGCAAACTCTATGCACTGCTGCAGTGGGTTGGTGCTCCGGTGGGGCCGTGATGGTGCTCTGATGGAGCCTTTATGGTGCCTTGATGGGATGGTGCTGTAATGGCGCTGTGATGGAGCTGTGTTGGTGCTTTGACAATGCTCTGCTGGTGCTGTGGTGTTGCTCTGACAATGGTCTGGTGATGGTGCTGAGATGGTGCTGCGGCGGTGCTGTGATGGTGCTCTGATGGTGCTCTGGTGGTTCCGTAATGATGCTCTAATGGTGCCTTTATGGTGCTCTGATGGTGCTCTGATGGCGCTGTCATGGTTGGTGCTCTGATGGTGCTGCGATATTGCTGTGATGGTGCTCTGATGGAGTAATCTGACGGTGCTCTGATGGTGCTCTGATGGTGCCTTGATGGTGCTCTGGTGGTCCTGTAATGGTGCTCTTAAAGTGCTCTTATGGTGCTCTGATGGTGCTCTGATGGTGCTGTGATGGTTGGTGCTCTGATGGTGCTGTGATGGTGCTCTAATGGAGTACTCTGATGGCGCTCTGACGGCGCCGCGATGGTCACTCTGATGGCGCCCCGATGGTCACTCTGATGGTGCTCTTCCGTAGTATCACACCTTGTCGTCCAGGCCGTGCGTGAAAGAGTAACCTCCCAACAGCTCATCAGCAGCGTCCCCCATGACTGCGCACGTGAACCCGCGCGCCGCTGCCTCACGCAGGGCAGCGCACACCGCCACCTGCAAACAGTGCGAACAGTGTGGACGTGGTGAATATTTGAAAACCCGCGCGCCACTGCCTCGCGCAGAGCAGTGCACACCGCCACCTGCAAGCAGTGCGAACAGTGTGGACATAGTGAATGTGTGAACCCGCGCGCCGCTGCCTCACGCAGAGCAACGCACACCGTGCAAACAGTGTGGACAGTGTGAACACAGAAGTGAGAGGTGTGGGCGCAGGTGTGGGCGGAACACAACGCCACCTTAAACAGTGTGAACACGCACACTCATCCACGCACCCATGCACCCAAACAGCCCACCCACCGAGCACCACCCCAGCACCCAACCCCACACCCACACAAGAGACACACCTCGTTCCGCACGGTCGTCGGATGAAACGTGTGCAGCGCACCCACGCATGTACGCACCCACCAAACGACACAAACACCCCGCAACCAACCACCCATCCACACAACTGACCTCATTCCGCAGGGTCATCGGGGCAAAGCGTGCGCAGTGCGCGCACACACTCATCCATGCAGCCACGCACCCAAGCACCCCACCCACACCATCCCAGCACCCCCCCGACACCCACACAACTGACCTCATTCCGCAATGTCATCGGGTCAAACGTGCGCAGCACACACACCCACTGATCCACAACCCCACCCAGCCATTCAGCAACACCACAACACCCGCCCCCACATCCACACAACTGACCTCATTCCGCAATGTCATCGGGTCAAACGTGCGCAGAGCGCGCACACACGTTGGGAGCTCGCGCTCCAGCAGTTCGCGGACGGTGACCTGGATAACAGCAAGTAACAGTGCTGTTACTTAATGTTGGTGTTATTGCTGCTCAGCAATAACACTAACATTTAGTAACAGCTCTTGCTCCAGCGGATTGGCGGTCACAGCACCTGGCAGCAAGTTGAGTCGTGTCCTCGTCAGTGCACAGGTTTGGTGAAAACAAAACAAAAAGGGTGAAAATAGTCTGGAACAAGAAGGAAAGAAGGCACCACCCAACAAGTGCCCGCAGACGCCAACGCGTACTGTCGGTCAGTAGGCAGTGCCTCTTTGTTGCATGCGTTGGCCGAATAAACGCGGCACGCCTGTGAATACAATAAAAATAAAAAACAGAAAGATGATGCCAGAGTGGAATCCACACCCACCTCGACCACAAAGTGCTGCAGCCCTGCGGCCGCCGCCGACGCCGGCGCATACGGTCGGTGGGTTGAGTACTCTTTGTTGCACACGTTTGGCGGAAAAAAGGAAAAGAAGGAGTGTGGAATCCACACCCACCTCCACCACAAAGTGCTCAAGCCCCGCAGCTGCAGCCGACGCCGCCGCATACGGGCGGTCGCGTCCTCGTTGGTGCACGGAGTTGGGAACAACCCAGGAAAACAAACTAAAGGATGGCCGAGTGTGGAACAAGATGGAATGAAGCACCAGAGTATCAACAAGAGACCACCGACCTCGACCACAAAGTGCTCCATGCAGTGATTTTCTTTTCGGCTGTCCACAGCCATTTGGCTGTATTCTGGCTGTACTTTGACCCTGAGCACAGCTCAACCCCTTCAGTTGATTGTTTGTCTGACAAGGCCCACAGACAGAGTACGCCCACAACTTCCAAATGACCTATGTATGAGGACAAACGGTCAACGGGAGGTCAACGGTCAACGTGGCCAAAGCAAAATCCGGCTTTGGAATAATAAATTTGAAATCCTGAAAAGGAAATCACTGGCTCCAGGCCTGCGGCCGCCGCCAATGCTGCAGCGTACGGTCGGTCGGTCGCGTCCTCGTCGGTGCACACATTTGGCAAAAAAAAAACAGTCCAAGAGGGATGCCAGAGTGTGGAACAAGACAGCACCAGAGTATCAACAAGACACCACCAACCTCAACCATAAAGTGCTCCAGCCCTGCAGCCGCGGCCGACGCGGTTGCATACGGGCGGTCGGTTGCGTCTTCGTCGGTGCACAGGACTGTGACTGCAGCAGAGAGGCCGAGGACACTCCTCCCTGCCTCGGCGATGATGGCGCTGGCGGGAGGGAAGGGGGTGTGTTGTGTGTGTTGTGGTCGATGCGTGTGAGACGGTGTTTGTGTGTGTGTGTGTGTGTGCGTGTGCGTGTGCGTGTGCGTGTGCGTGTGCGTGTGCGTGTGCGTGTGCGTGTGCGTGTGCGTGCGTGTGCGTGTGCGTGCGTGTGCGTGTGCGTGTGCGTGTGCGTGTGCGTGTGCGTGTGCGTGTGCGTGTGCGTGTGCGTGTGTGTGTGTGTGTGTGTGTGTGTGTGTGTGTGTGTGTGTGTGTGCGGGTGCGTGTGTGTGCGGGTGCGTGTGCGCATGTGCGGGTGCTCAATGCGTGGCATGCCCAATGCATACGCGTAAATACAGGAATGATCTGGCAACCATGGGCATACGTGCTGAGCCCCCGTGCACTCAGTTTGGGGCTTGCCGCCTGCATGCATGCACTATGCATGCACCTGTCCAGCCCGCCACTGAGCACCACGACGCTGCGCCCCCGAATCGGCCCCGACCATCTCGAATCGCCAGAGATCCTGGCCATGGAGTCCATCAGTGTGGCGCGCAGGCGGGCGACCTTGCGCGCAGGCGACGCACGCGCTCTACTAACAAACAGCAATGCCAGCGCCGCAGCGCCAGCAACTGCTAGGCCCAAGGCAGCAGTGAGCGTTAGTGGGCGCATTCCCGCAAATGATGACAACATGCGCATCGTCTCTACGATTAGATCAACCCTGGGGTTTGGGGGGTTCTCCTGGGTTTTTTGGAGTTAACAAGAAACAATAGGGGGATATTCGCTAGGAAACGCGCTGTGTCTGCTTCCTTATCCACTTCGAGGCTTGATGCGCAACACCAAAAACCTCGACTCGCACACATGCAACAGCGACTGACGCCTAGGGCGGAGCAGCGCTCTCTGTAGCTATGCCACACAGTGGAGAGCCTGGAAGAGCCCCCCCCTTGCAGGGAAGCCCTCCAGGCTCTCTGGCGCAGGGGCACAGTACGCGCGACTTGCTTGGCCTTGCTTGGCGCGCAACAGAGCAACCCAAGTCGCCTGCGGGAGCACCCGGTGGTAGCCTCTTTCATGCGGCCTTCCCCACGTCGCAGCCGTACAGCAGGCCGGGTGGGTATGGACGCCATGCATGGCATGCATGGCGCATGGCGTGCGTTTGTGTGTCTGTGTGTCGCAGGCAGTGTCGCAGGCAGATGCAAACCCATACAACTGCACACACACACCAGAACATACACAACAACACAACAACAGCCACACCCCTCGTGTGCCCCCCCCCCCCCCCCTCCCCCTGTGCATATCGCCACCCCACACATGCAACACAGGCACCAGCAGCACAAGCCACACAGTTGTGCACATCGCCACCCCACACGCAACACAGGCACCAGCAGCAGCCATCTGCTACCACCAGCCACCATCAGCCACCACCAGCTACCACCACCAGCCAACACCAGCCAACACCACAATCGCAACCGCCAGGCACATCACCCTCTCCTCAGGGGACGGAGAGATGCACAGACACGCAGACCCACACACGTGCACACACACAATGCACCCGTGCCGCATCGTAACCACCACCACCCACAAACACACGCAGGGACCAGCATCTAACCCCCCTCGTTGCCATCCGCCCACCACCACAATCGCGTTTGCCAAGCGCAGCATGCTTGCCCAAGGGGGGGGAAACCACACACACAGACCCTCGCACGTGCACACACACAATGCACCCATGCCGCATTGCAACCACCCTACTCACAAGCACGTGCAGGGACCAGCAGCTGCCCTCCCCTCGTTGCCATCCGCCCACCACCACAATCGCGTTTGCCAAGCGCAGCATGCTTGCCCAAGGGGGGGGGAGCCACACACACAGACCCTCGCACGTGCACACACACAATGCACCCGTGCCGCATCGCAACCACCCCACTCACAAGCACATGCAGGGACCAGCAGCTGCCCTCCCCTCGTTGCCATCCGCCCACCACCACAATCGCGTTTGCCAAGCGCAGCATGCTTGCCCAAGGGGGGGGGGGGGAGCCACACACACAGACCCTCGCACGTGCACACACAATGCACCCGTGCCGCATTGCAACCACCACCACCCCATAAACACACGCAGGGACCAGCAGCTGCCTCACCGCGTCGCCATACGCCCACCACCACAATTGCATATGCCAAGCGCAGCCCTCTCTTCTCAGCGGACGGAGAGATGCAGACACACAGACCCACGCACGTGCACACGCACAATGCACCCGTGCCGCATTGCAACCACCCCACACACACACGCAGGCACCAGCAGAAGCCTCATCGCGTCGCCATCCGCCCACCACCACGCCGCGTCCGCCAAGCACAGCACGGTCTCCCAGCCCCCCCTCCCCGCCCACACATACACACACGTTCACACGCACACTCACGCCAACACCCCACCCCACAAGCACACGCAGGGACCAGCATCTTCCCCCCCCCCCCTCGTCGCCATCCACCCACCAACACAATTTCGTCCGCCAAGCACAGCCCCCTCTCCCAGCCCCCCCCCCATATAAACACACACGTGCACACGCACACTCACGCTGCATCGCAACCTCCAACACCCCAACCCACAAGCACACGCAGGGGCCAGCCCCCCCTCCCTCTTTGCCATCCACCCACCACCACCCATCGTCCACCAAGCACAGCACGCTCACCCAGCCCCCCCCCCCCAACATACACACACACGTGCACACACACTCTCACGCCGCACACTAACCTTCAACACCACACCCCAAAAACACACGCAGGCACCAGCAGCAGCCTCACCCTGTCTCCATTTGCACACCACCACAATGGCATATGCCAAGCGCAGACCTCTCTTCTCAGCGGACGGAGAGATGCACAGACACACAGACCCACCCACTTGCACACGCACAATGCACTCGTGCCGCATTGCACCCCACACAAAAACACTCGCAGGGACCAGCAGCAGTCTCACCCCGTCGCCATCCGCCCACCACCACGCCGCGTCTTCCAAGCACAGCACGGTCTCCCTGGGCGGGTCCGGAGCAGGCTCAAGGAGTGCCGTAGCGCAGCGCCAGCGGCGCCGCTCCAATGCAAGGGACACCGTCTTTGACACGGAGGGGCCATCAGGCAGAGAGCGGGAGTGCGCTGTGGAGCGGGATGCGTCCCCCTCTGAAGATGGTTCACGGCTCAGCTGGGGGGCGGTGATCAGCGCGGAGGGTGGCAGGTACGTGTAGGAGAGGGGGAGAGACATGGAGGGAGAGGTATGGCGTGTGTGTGTGCGGGGGCGGGGGCGGGGGCGGGGCGGGGTGGGGTGCGGGCACATGTGCCTTCGCACTCATATGCACATCCCTTCTCAGCCAAATACCCCCCCCCCCCCCTGCCACCCCTACCACACACCCAGGACCTCTAAAACTGCCCCCCCCCCACACACACACCACCTCCCAACCCTCCACCATCCAGCCTCTGCGGCCGTGTCAGCCGACGCCCATGTTTATGCGCGTACGTACGCAAGCCCCCACAACCTGCTACGACCTCTCGCAACCTCCTCTCACAACCTCCCTGCCACACGCCCTGGACCTCTTAATCTGCCCCCGCCCCCCCCACCCCTCTCCCCCACTTACATAACCTCCCAAACCTCCACCATCCAGCCCCTGCGGCCGTGTCAGCCGACACCCATGTTTGTGCGCTACACAAGCGCCCAAACCTGCCACGACTCTCACAACCCCCTCTCACAACCTCCCAACCACACAGCCTAGAACTCTTTATCTGCCCCCCCCCCCCCTGCCACCCCTACCACACACCCAGGACCTCTAAAACTGCCCCCCTCCCCCAGCCCCCCCGCACAACCTCCTAACCCTCCACCATCCAGCCCCTGCGGCCGCGCCAGGCGTGCCAGGCGACGCCCATGTCTGTGCGCGTACGCAAGCCCCCACTACCTGCCACAACCTCTCGCAACCTCCTCTCACAACCTCCCTGCCACACAGCCTGGAACTCTTAATCCAACCCCCCTCCCCTCCTTCTCCTTCAAATCCCCCCCCCCCTCCTCCCCTTCCCCCTGCCACCCCTGCCACACACCCTGGACCTCAAAAACTGCTCCCCCCCCCCGCACATAACCTCCCAACCCTCCCTCATTCAGCCCCTCCGGCCGTGCCAGGCATGAGAGTCACACTGCAAACACGGGCGGCCGGCGTGAGAGCAAGACAGACTCAGTCAAGGTAACCGCCCGAACGTTTTGGTGGTCTAGGAGGGCCTGGTGCTCAGGTGTAGGCGTACTGGTCTGTACACTCTACATGGTTCTTGTTGTGTTGCAATGCCACACACACACACACGTGCACACACACACAAAAACACACACACACACACACACACACACAGACCCACCCACCCACCCGTCCTCACTCGCATGCCCCCCCCACCCCACCCCGCACCCACACACCCACCCACACACGCCCCCTCCCTCCTCCCCCTCCCCACGCGCGCACCCACCCGCACCTACACCCACCCACCCACCCACCACCCACCAACCCACCAACCCACCCACAGACACACACACACACACACACACACACACGCAGGTTGATACCCCCACAGAGCGCTCTGCCGCACACCTGGCAGATGACATTGCGGTGCTACAGGCAGGGCGCTCACTTAAGCCGGCGCTGCTGTCACAGCGGTCGTTTTCAGTGGTGAGGGGCAGAGTGTGTGTGTTCGTGTGTGCGTGTGTGTGTGTTCGTGTGTGTGTGTGCGTGTGTGTGCAGTGCTACGGGCGGGGCGCTCACTGAAACCGCCACTGCTGCCACAGCGGTCGTTTTCAGTGGTGAGAGGCAGGGAGTGTGTGCGTGCGTGTGTGTGTGTGTGTGTGTGTGTGTGTGTGTGCAGTGCTCCAGGCAGGACGCTCACTTAAGCCGCCACTGCTGTCACAGGGTTCATTTTGAGTGGGGAGAGGCAGAGAGAGATGGAGAGAGGATGGGTTGTTCCTGTGTGGGTGTTTGTGCGCGTGCATGCGTATGCACGCGTGTGTGCGTGTGTGTGTGTGTGTGTGTGTGTGTGTGTGTGTGTGTGTGTGTGTGTGTGTGTGTGTGTGTGTGTGTGTGTTTGCACTCACACGCTCCAACACCCACACCCATACCCACACCCGCATGCCCCCCCACACACACAGACGCACACACCCACACCCACACCCACAAACATAAACCCACACCCACTCACCCACACACACCCACACACACACAGCGCGACACCTCAGTCTTTATGGACGACGACAACGAGTCCGTTCCTCCCTCACACACACACACTCGCACACACGCACACACACACACACACATGCCCCCCCCCACCACATGCACACACACACATGCAACGCGACACCTCAGTCTACATGGACGACGACGACAAGGCCAAACACACATGCACACACATGCACACACACACACGCACGCACACGCACACACACACAGCGCGACACCTCAGTATACATGGACGACGACGACGAGGCCGGGCCTCCCTCCCTTCAAGGCGCCAAGTTTCAGGTATGGAACAGCATGTGTGAAGTTATGTTGCACACACATCCATGCACCCAC
This sequence comes from Chlamydomonas sp. UWO 241, assembly GCA_016618255.1. Taxonomy (NCBI): domain Eukaryota; kingdom Viridiplantae; phylum Chlorophyta; class Chlorophyceae; order Chlamydomonadales; family Chlamydomonadaceae; genus Chlamydomonas; species Chlamydomonas priscui. The sequence continues at coordinate 520,730 of VFSX01000047.1, forward strand.
ACATTAACACACACGCACGCACGCACGCACGTGCACACATGCACACACACACACACACACACACACAGACATGCACACACACACCAGGGGCTGCTCCAGGCATTGTGTGACAGGCGTGCCACCGGTGGCTGCACACACACACACACTCTCACACACTCACACACACACACGCACGCACACACCAGGGGCTGCTCCAGGCATCGCGTGACAGGCGTGCCACCGGTGGCTACACAAACACACACTCACACACACACACACACACACACGCACACACACACACACACACCAGGGGCTGCTCCAGGCATCGCGTGACAGGCGCGCCACTGGTGGCTACACACACATTCCATTCCATTCCATAATGTTACACGACTGCAACAGCACTACCCGTACTTAAGTACTGGCAATGTTCCAGAGGTCAAAAGGCACATGTGTGTCGTTCTACAGCGGGGGACCGATCAGCGCTAAGAGGGGTACATCACATGGCGGGGGGGGGGGTGCCGCTCGGGCCAATCAACTTCAACTTTCAACTGCATTCAACCTCAATCGCGGCGTATCATCCCCCCATGGGCTGATTAATTCCATGGGGCGATAGTTGGGGGTAGGCAGGCCTAAAGGACGTCGGATCAGCTCCTCGATGGGGCGACGGGCGAGCCTAGGCGGGCCTGGGATAGGGGGCGGCGGCGGATCATCTCCATGAGCCAGCAAACTCGATGGGGCGATGATGAACGTAGGCAGGGGCGCAGGGATGGGGCGGCTGATCATCTCCATGGGCCTCTGAACTCTATGGGGCGATGATGTAGGTAGGCAGGGGGCGGAGGCAGGGGCGAGGGAGGAGAGGCTGGGGCGTGGGGGGTGGTGAGGCGGATCATCTCCATGGGCCTGTGAAGTCCATGGGGCGATGATGTAGGTAGGCAGGGGGTGGAGGCAGGGGCAAGGGAGGAAAGGCTGGGGGGAGGGGGGGGGGAGGGAGGGCCAGCATGGGGTCGGCGCGCGTGAGGGCGCATGGGCGGGAGGCGCATGGGGCGGGGGTGCATGGGCCTGCATGGCGCGCACACGGGACGGCAAGCTCCATGTGGGGGTGGAGCGTGGGCGGGTAGTCGACTGTGGGGTGGTGAAGGTGGGGGATAGGTGGACTGTGTAGTTTGGAGCGTGTCAGTGGGAGTGAAGGGTGCTGAAGGGGGGGGCATGGCGATGTGAGGTTCTCTGTGGTGCATGGTGGTGGGGCGCCGCAGTGGGGCGCGGCCGAGGATCTGCTCGGCGGAGGCGAGGCGGTCTGGGATGCGGTCGACAGTCGGCCGAGGAGCTGTTCGGCGCTGGCGAGGGCATGGAGACGGGCTCTTCGATGACATTTTGAATTTGGGGGTCGAGTTGCTCGGCTCGTTGAGGCTGCCCTTCAGACGATGGCGATGGTGGATAGTCCAGGATGGGCCGCATACATTGGCGGCAGTCGACGGGGGGGCGGGGCGATGGGGGGGATAGGCGACGGCGACTCACAAGGGCCGACCGCACAGGCCGACCCTGGGCGCGGAGTCGCGGTGGTCGGCCCAGGGAGTAGGCCGCCCAGGGAGGGGGCCGCCCACTCCCTGGGCGGAGGAGGGGCTACACACACACACACACACAGACTCGCACACACACACACACACACACACACACACACACACACACACACACACACGGCAGGGGCTGCTCCAGGCATCGCGTGACAGGCGCGCCACTGGTGGCTACACACACACACACACACACAGACATGCACACACACACACCAGGGGCTGCTCCAGGCATCGCGTGACAGGCGCGCCACTGGTGGCTACACACACACACTCACACACACTCATTCACACACACACACATACACACACACACACACACACGGCAGGGGCTGCTCCAGGCATCGCGCGACAGGCGCGCCACCGGTGGTCGTGCTCCGGTAGCAAACCGAGTAGAAGAGCCTTTTGATGGGAAACAAGCAGCGGTGAGTGAGAGAGAGAGCGAGGAAGAAGGGAGCGACAGACGGTCGGAGCGAGAGAGAGCAAATTATACTGGGAGAGAGTGAGGGCGAGGTTGCCAACCCCCGCAGTTCTTAGTCTTCTCAGTGTCACACTGCTCCGGTATGGAACGCACACACACACACACTTACGCACGCACGTACACATGCACACACACACACACACACGCACACACACGCACACACACACACACGCACACAGGTGACCGTGGATGCTGCGGTCTGGTCACACATGCACAAACACACACACACACACACATACGTGCACACACACAAACACAAACACACACACATGCCCCCCTCCCCCCCCCCCACACACAGGTGACCGTGGATGCTGCGGTCTGGGCACACACACACACACACACACACACACACACAAACGCACACACACACACACACAGGCGACCGTGGATGCTGCAGTCAGGTTGCACAGGAACTCGCTAGATGGCAGCTCCACTTCGCGCAAGTGAGTGTTTTTGTGTTTGTTCGTTTGTCTCTGGCTCATGTTTTGGTTTCGGATTTGGTTTTAGGTCCCCCCTATGCTGATTGTTCCACCACAGAAACTCTCACTCATTGGCAATGGTCCCTGGGAAGGATTATAGTTATTCGTTTTTTTTCCGGCTCCAGCATTTTTGACCGCTCATACCAGGCACAATACACAGCGGGTATTCATGCAATGCATGCCGTTATGCTGCTATCAGCAAGAGCTTTCCAACGCATTGCTCTACGCCCTCACCCACTAAGTGTAGGGTGGTTTTCTGGGAAATGGGAAAACCGGCTCGGAGCGGTATACGGCTCGCAGGGGAATCACTGCTCATTGGGAGCTCAACACCCTGCAAGCGAGTTCAAGGTTTTGGGTTGGGCCTTGGTGTCGGTTTCGTCCTATGGCTCGGCGTGAACGCCGCTCTGCGCATCCTCCTTGCAGGGTTGCACCCCTCCCCCCCCCCCTCACACACACACACACACACACACGCACACGCCACCACCACCGAACGCACAAACAAACTCCAGGTCCCGGGGCTCCGACCCGTTTTCAGACACCGCGGTGGCGGCAGCGGTGGCGATGGGCATCCCGGGACGTTCCTCCTTGCAGCGGGTGCACTCGCCCAGGTGGGTAAAACGTTTGGCTGCGGCCCTTGGGGCACTATAGAATAGCCTTGGTGTGTGTGTTTGAGGGGTGCGTGTGTATGTGTGTGTGTGTGTGTGTGTGTGTGTGTGTGCGTGCGTGCGTGTCTGTGTGAGGGGGGGGGGGCTACTGTTGAATGTTATTGGCACGGCTATTGGTGTGTGTTTCAGAGAGGCGGCAGTGACGATGGGCATCCCGGTGCGGCCGTCCTTGCGGCCGATGCACTTACCAATGCGAGAATTCACTAAGTCGTCACATTTGTGTGTGTATGTGTGTGTGCGTGTGTGATTGTGTGTGTGTGTGTCTGTGTGTGTGTGTGTGTGTGTGTGTGTGTGTGTGTGTGTGTGTGTGTGTGTGTTCCAGAGAGGCGGCGGTGGCGATGGGCATCCCGGGACGGACCCCCTTCCGGCCGGTGCACTCCGCGAGATCGGTCAAACGTTTGGCTGCGACCCCTGGGGCACTGGATACTTGCCTCGGGGGGGGGCGGGGGGGCGGGGGCTGTTGTTGAATGTTCGACACGGCTATTGGTGTGTGTTCCAGAGAGGGTGCAGTGGCGATGGGCAGACCTCCTTCCGGCACGTGCACTCCCCGGGGTCGGTCCAACGTCTGGCTGCGACCCCTGGGGCACTGGATACTTGCTTCTGGGGGGGATTGGGGGGGGGGGCGGGGACTGTTGTTGAATGTTCTTGACACGGCTATCGATGTGTGTTCCAGAGAGGCGGCGGCCGCCACGGGCATCCCCGGACGAACCGGACGGTGGTCTGCTTCCAGCACGCTCACTCCCAGCGCGTGTGAGTGTGTGTGTGTGTGTGTTTGTGTGTGTGTGTGTGTGTGTCGGGGGGAGGAGGGGGAAGGCCCGAAACCCTTAACCCTACGAAACCAAAGCACCCTTATAAGGGCACACCTAGCTGTCATGGACACGCCGCGTTTGCCCCCCCCCCCCCCCCAACCTGGCACCCCTAAACCCCTACACCCCTTAACCCCAAGCACCCCTTTAAAACAACACGCCGCTGTCATTAACACGCCGCCTTTGATACAGCCCCCCCTCCCAAACCATGAACCCCTGAACCCCAAGCACCCCTTCAGAACGACACGCCATTGCTACGGACACGCAGGCGGAGCACCGGAGCGCGGCCGCGCTCGCCGCGCGCGAGCGCCCTGGGTGCCTCATCAGAGCAGCAGCACGCGCCGCGCTGGCACTCGAGCCTCGTGCTCACCCCTAAACCCCAAGCACACTTGAAACGACACGCCGCTGTTATGGACACGCAGGCCGAGCACCGGAGCGCCTCCGGGGTCGCCGTGCGCGAGCGCCCTGGGTGCCTCATCAGAGCAGCAGCAGCACGCGCCGCGCCGACACTCGAGCCTCGCGCTCACCCCTAAACCCCAAGCACACTTGAAACGACACGCCGCTGTTATGGACACGCAGGCCGAGCACCGGAGCGCCTCCAGGATCGCCGCGCGCGAGCGCCCTGGGGACCTCATCAGAGCAGCAGCAACACGCGTCGCGCCGGCACTCGAGCCTCGCGCTCCCCGCGCCCGCCGCAGGCCCGCCCGGGAGCCCCGGGGGCGCGGGCCGCGCCGGGGCGGGGCCCCTCGGGCTCGACCAAGCACTCGGCGGCGGGACGGGGCTGCAATGGGCGGGCGGCGGGAGCGTCTTCAGCGGCGGGGGCGGTGGCGGCGGCGCCCCGGCCTCGCCTCGGACGAGCTGGGGGGGCGCGAATGGGCTCGTGTCTCCGCGTGCGAGTGGGAGTGGGGGCGGCAGCGGCGCTGCTTTTCCCAGGTGTGTGTGTGGTGTGTGTGTGGGGGGGGGGCGTGTGTGTGTGTGTGTGTGTGTATGACGAGCCACCTCACCGCGGCCATCCACTCAGCGGCCAGATCCACCCTTGGCCCCCGCCCACGCGAGGTCCCCATCCACTTCTCCCTCCCCCCTGAGACTCTCAAACTCGCCCACGACCTTCAGTCCATGCGTTCCGACAGTACACTGACTGGCTACCGCGACGCCCCCAAAGAGGCGCGCATGACGGCCGAGCTCAAGTCCGCCATCGCACGCGCCACCAACAAGGACTGGGACGGTGTCGCTCAACGCGTGCAACACGATTTTGACGACAACAACCCCCACTCCGCCCACCGCATGCTGTCCAAACTTGTCGACCGCCCCCCTTCCGCCGCCTTCCCTGCCCTCCGTGTCGGCGACCACCTGTGCTTTGGAGCTCAGGCGGTGGCAGACGCGTTTGGAGAATATTTCCGTGTCCTCCACACTCCACTCCGCTCGGAAGTCGACGAAGCCACCCTCGCCTCCCACCTCATCTTCACACCCACCACCCCCGCACCGCCCCGTCCCCCTCCCCCTCCTCCCCTCACTACCCCCGCTCCGCCTCCGTCCCCCTCCCCTCCCCTCCCCCCGCTCCCCCTGCCCCGTCCCCCCCCCTCCCTCCCCCCTCCCCTTCCCCCCCCCCCCTCCCTCCCCCCCACCCCCCCCCCCCCCCCCCCCCCGCCCCACCCCCCCCCCTCCATCCTCCCCGTCCCCTCCCTCCCCCTCCCCTCCCCTTACCTCCCCTCCCCCACTTCTTATCGCCCCCCGCCTCCCCCTTTCCCCCTCTCCTCCCCCCCTTGCCTTCCCCTCCCTCTCTGAGCTAGGTGGTCTCCGCGATCAAATCTCCCTCAGAGAACTCTGCCCCCGGCTCTACCGACATCACCTCCTCAACACCCCCTCCTTCAAAACACGGCGGCCACCGCAACCGCAAGTTACTCCAGCCGCTAGTTCACCACGATACCGCGTGTAACCTGTTGGAACACCATCTCCATCTCCCGCGCGCTTAGCCAAGCAGGCTCTTGCCCCCTCTACAAGGGCGCATCGTGTGTGGGTCCCACCCCCTACAATCCTCTGCTGCTCTAGAAGTCCTCCGGCTCGGGTCTCCCTTCCTCCCGTCCACTGTTTCGTTTCGCGTGCAGCTTCCGTCTCCGCTCTCAGAGCTCCCAGCCACCCTCATTTCCCAGTTTGCTTTCCGTCCGCGCAGCTCGCACCTCATCTGAGTGCCATCTTCTCGCGTGCCTTACAGTGCACGCTTATCCCTCTCTACAGTCCTTAATGTGGCTCTTATGTCGACCTTGTCCAAGGCGTTTCGACCAGTATTCAACCACCGCCGCCTCCTTTTGAAAAAGCGTTCCTTCTAGCCCGCCGGGTGGCGCTCGCCTTGCCCTGTTCCTTTGCACGCTCGCTGCGTTCATATCTCGGTGCCACCGCCAGAGCCCGAGTCAACGGTGCATACTCCGCCCCTTTCCTTCTCAAAGCTGGCGTCAAGCAAGGCTGCCCCCTCTCCCCCCTCCTCTTCAATGTCTACATCGACACAGTTGTCCGGTCCCTGATTGCCCAGCTCCCCAACGCTGGCATTCAAATTGGCTATATGATCGACGGAAAACTGTACACCCCTGAGTCCCGCAAGGACTTTTTGACCACCATACTCCCCCTCCTTCTCTACGCCGACGACATCGCCCTGCTCGCACCCTCCGAGGAAGACCTCCGCACCATGCTCACCCTCCTCGACCGCATCTGTCCAGACCTGGCCCTTGCGATCAACTACGACAAAACCGTGGCACAATCCCTCGGCCACCCTTCTGCCCACACCGTCACCTCCGCCGGCGGCGCCATCACATCCTACCGGCTCAGCGCCGGCGACTTTTTCGCCCACTCCGTCAAGTTCCGTTCCTCCGCAAACACCCACTTTCCAACTTCAAACGCGACATCGCCAAGCACCCCGAGTTCATGGACCTCTTGTCCAAGCGAGTCACACCCGAGTGGATCCTCTTAGCGAGATTTCCACAACTGTGGATGTCAATCTGCCGAGACCTAGTTTAAACTCAGTCAAAGCGGAGGGACGAACGCAGCCGTCAGTGACCCGCATTTGCCCCTTTCCCCCCTGCTTTTTGAATGAGGTTATTTATCCTCTTGTTGGCGCACGATTGGTCACCCGCCTCCAAATGGAATCTCCTCAATGATGACCAGAAACAGCCTATGTAGGTCTGCCGTGCAGAGTTCTCTGTAACGATATCTCTCTCTCTGTATGCGTTTGCGTGTATGTGTGTGGGGTGTGTGTGTGTGTGTGTGTGTGCGACCGGGCTCGAGTCTCCGCGTGTGAGTGGGAGCGGGGGCGGCGGCAACGCGGCTTTGCCCAGGTGTGTGTTTTGTGTGTGTGGGTGGGGGCCTGTATGCGTGTGTGGGTGTGTGGGTGTCCTCGGGAGCCCGCGTGTGTGTGTGGGTGTGAGTTGGCGCAAGTGCGGAGGCTCCATCCCACACGGGGTGGGGGGTGGGTGGGGGGGGGGCAATCCCGGACAACACCAACGCACTGTCACACGCTCATGCTCACATTCTCACACTCCCACACTCTCACACTCACATTCTCACACGCTCACACACTCACTGTCCCACTCTCACACTCTCACACTCCCACACTCTCACACTCTCACACTCTCGCACTCACACTCTCACACTCTGACACTCTGACACTCCCACACTGCCACACTCCCACACTCCCACACTCTCACATTCCCACTCCCACATGCTCACACTGTCTTACTCTCACATTCTCACACTCCCACACTCTCACACTCACACACTCTCACACTCTCACACTCTCACACTCTCTCACTCTCACATACTGACACTCCCACACTCGCACACACTCACACTCTCACTCACACTCCCACACTCACACTCTCACACTCCCACACTCACACACTCTCACACTCTCACAATCACACACTCTCATTCACAAACACTCCCACACTCCCACACGCTCACACTCTTACACTCTCACACTCCCACACTCTCACACTCACACTCTCACACTCTCACACTCTCACACACTCACTCCCACACTCCCATACTCTCACACTCTCACACTCTCACACTCCCACACTCTCACTCTCGCACTCGCACACTCTCACACTCCCATACTCACTCGCAACTCTCGTCCACACACACTCATCCACAGGGGGAGCGTGGGCACCGGGAGCTATGGTGGCGCTGCGCACGGGGCGTCGCGCTTCGCGGCCGGCGCGCGTCCTTCTGCCGCACGCACGGACGCCGATTTCCTCCTGCCGTGAGTTTTCATGGACATGTGTCTCGTATGCATCATATGCCGTGGCATGACTTTGGGGGTTTGGGATCTGAGGTCTTGGGTTCCGAGCGCACGGGGCGTCGTGCTCCGCGCTTGGCGCGCCTCCTTCTGCCGCACGCGCGGACGCCGATTTCCTCCTGCCGTGAGTATTCATGGACATGTGTCTCGTATGCATCATATGCCGTGGCATGACTTTGGGGGTTTGGGATCTGAGGTCTTGGGTTCCGAGCGCACGGGGCGTCGTGCTCCGCGCTTGGCGCGCCTCCTTCTGCCGCACGCGCGGACGCCGATTTCCTCCTGCCGTGAGTATTCATGGACATGTGTCTCGTATGCATCATGTGCTGTGGCAGGACTTTGGGGGTTTCGGGTCTGGGTTCTTGGGTTTCGAGCGCACGGGGTGTCATGCTCCGCGCTTGGCGCGCCTCCTTCTGCCGCATGCACGGACGCTGATTTCCTCCTGTCGTGAGTATCCAGGGACATGTATGTATTACAAATCAGGGATGGCATGATGGGGAACTGGCATATTTTGTCCAGGGAGTGGGTGCATGCTCCTGGGCACCGGGGCATCGTGAGTCTTTAGGGTTTAGGGTTTAGGGTTCTAGGGTTTAGGGTTTTAGGGTTGTAGTGTTTCGGCGCGCCTCCCTCGGCTGAGCACTCGGTCGCTGTTTTGCTCTTGCTGTGAGTAGCCAGGGCCTGTATATCATACGAATCTTGGTTGGTTCACGGTGTCGGGCGGTTGGCGTCTTGAGACCAGGGAGGGAGAGCAAGGGCCGGGGCGTCGTGCTTCGCGGTCGGCGCTCCTCCTGCCGCACGCACGGACGCTGATTTCCTCCTGCCGTGAGTTTCCAGGGACATGTGCCTTGTATGCATCATATGCTGTGGCATGACTTTGGGGGTTTCGGGTCTGGGTTCTTGGGTTTCGAGCGCACGGGGCGTCGTGCTCCGCGCTTGGCGCGCCTCCTTCTGCCGCACGCACGGACGCCGATTTCCTCCTGCCGTGAGTATTTATGGACATGTGTGTCGTGTGCATCATATGCTGTGGCATAAGTTTGGGGGGTTCGGGTCTGAGGTCTTGGGTTTCGAGCGCAAGGGGCGCCGCGCTCCGCGGCTGGCGCGCCTCCTTCTGCCGCACGGTCGGACGCCGATTTCCTCCTGCCGTGAGTATCCAGGGACATGAGTCTCGTATGCATCATATGCTGTGGCATGACTTTGGGGTTTTGGGATCTGAGGTCTTGGGTTTCGAGCGCACGGGGCGCCGTGCTCCGCGCTTGGCGCGCCTCCTTCTGCCGCATGCACGGACGCTGATTTCCTCCTGTCGTGAGTGTATAGACTCGGGGCCTGTTGCATCGCCATGGCTTACGACGGGCGTTGAGACGGGGTCTAGGTTCCGCCGAGGGAGAGCGCACACGCGCACCATTTTTCACACTTCTTGGTCTGAGCGTCCGACTCGGCTGACGTCCAGACGCAGATTTCCTGCTGCTGTGAGTGTATAGACTTGGGGCCAGTGATTCCCCTGCGAGCCGTATACCGCTCCGAGCCGGATTCCCCATTCCCCAGAAAACCACCACACACTTAGTGGGAGAGGGCGTGGAGCGGTGCGTTGGAAAGCTCATGCCGAGAGCAGCCCAGCGGCATGTGTTGCATGAACACCCGCTGTGTATTGTGCCTGGTATGAGCGGTCAAAGTTGCTAGAGCCGGCAAAAAAAACTAATTACTAAAATCCTTCCCAGGGACCACTGCTTGGGGCATGTTTTGTCACCAGGGCTTACACCGGGGGTTGACTCGGGGTCTAGGTTCCGCAGAGGGGGAGCGCAGCGGTTTTCGCACTTTTTGGTCGGAGCATCTCCCCCGGATGCACGCACGGATGCTGACCGGGCGACCTCCCCCAAACACCCGCCACACCCACAGGAACCTCCCGCGGAGGTCAGTGGATGCCGCCTCCCTCACCCCAACCCCACCCTACCGTTTCGTGCGCTGGATTCGACCCCCACTGCTTAATGGTTGGCGCCCCCCGCTCTGCCTCGATACAGGAACCTCACGCGAAAGGCCATCCGGATGCAGCGCCCCGTAGCGCAGCCTCCCTCACCCCAACCTCACCCTACCGTTTTGTGCGCTGGATTCGACCCCCACTGCCTAATGGTTGGTGCCCCCCGCTCTGCCTCAATACAGGCACCTCACGCGAAAGGCCACCCGGATGCAGCGCCCCGTATCGCAGCCTCCCTCACCCCAACCCCAACCGTTTTGTGCGCTGGACTCACCCCCGTGCCCCCCCCCTCCCCCCATCCACTGTCTCATGGTTGGCGCCCCCTGCTCTGCCTCGATACAGGAACCTCACGCTGAGGGCAGCAGACTCAGCGCTGCGCGGCGCAGCCTCCTTCACCCTGATGATGGATTTACAGTCGTGTATGACCTTACAGGCAACGCATTCGACCTGGCTCGGCGTATTGCGCCCGAGCGCTACCCTCACCTCACACTTACCGTTTTCTGCGCTGGACTCACCCCTGTGCCCCCCCCACACCTGCCAAATGCCCCCCCCCCCCCCTGCTCTGCCTCAATTCAGGAACCTCACGCGAAGGGCCATCCGGGCGCAGCGCCCCGTGACGCAGCCTCCCTCACCCCAACCTCACCCTACCGTTTTGTGCGCTGGACTCACCCTCGTGCCCCCCCCCTCCTCCCACCCACTGCCTCATGGTTGGCGCCCCCTGCTCTGCCTCGATACAGGAACCTCACGCGAATGGCGGCGGATGCAGCGCTGCGCGATGCAGCATCCCTCGCCCCGGCGCCGAGGGGCGCTGCCCCTGCTGGGTATCTGGTCCCTCGGCTGGCGCTCAGCGGTGAGTGGTGTGCTATGTTTGCGGTGCCGTGCTGGTTTCGTCTGTGGTTGTGGTTTCGGTGCTGGTGTGTTGAAAGGTAGTCTTTGCTGGAAAGCCGATGTAACTGTAACTGTGTTGAGAGGTGGGATGATGGCACCACGGAGCCCCAGCCATCATACTTGAAATAGGAGGCAACAGTGCATGCACAGGGCCTCCACCGTCCCAACGCGCAGGGGCGCTGCCCCTGCTGGATATCTGGTCCCTCGACCGGCGCTCGGCGGTGTGTGCTGTGCTATGTTGCGGTGCCGTGCTGGTTTCGTCCAGTGCTTTTGGTTTCAGTACTGGTGTGTTGAAAGGTGGGATGATGGCACCACGGAGCCCAAGCCATCAGACCTGAAATAGGAGGCAACAGTGCACACACAGGGCCTCCCTCGCCCCGGCGCCCAGGGGCGCTGCCCCTGCTGGGTATCTGGTTCCTCGGCTGGCGCTCGGCGGTGAGCGGATGTTTGAGAGATTACAGCCGCACCATCAACTAGTAGTGCACGAAAGGCCTCCCTCAGCCCGGCGCCCAGGGGTTGCTGCCCCTGCTGGATATCCGGTCTCTTGCCTGGCGCTCTGTGTTGTCGTCGTCGGTTGAGCGCATAGTGATGCTGATGTATGCCGACGATTTATGTTTGTTCTCGCATGACCCAGCTCAGTTGGCGCTTACGCTGAAAATCCTTGACAAAGTATTCTCTAGCTTTGGCATGCAAATCAACGCCGCCAAGACAGAAGTGATGATTTTGCCAGCAGATTTTGACGCGGATCTGCCCACGTTTGCGCTGACTGGTGGTGAAGTGAAGACCGTCTCTGCATTTAAGTATCTAGGGAGTTGGATAACCCAGAGTGGTGGTGTGGAAAAGGAGATCGGTGTGCGTGTCGGTCGCGCGCTGGGCGTGTTTGCGTCTTTTGATAAGATTTGGGCCAGCAAGAAGATGCAAGTGCAGTCTAAGATGCGGGTTTACAACACTTTCGTGCTGCCCCACTTTCTGTACGGCTGCGAAACATGGGCCCCTACTAAAACACAACTGACTCGATTGGAGGTTGCCCACTCTAACTGCCTTCGTCGCATTCTGGGTGTGCGCCTGGTCGACCGGCACAGATTAACTTATATTCGGCAGGCGTGCGACACTGAGCCAATTGAGAGCCTTGTGGCAAAGCGATCAATGCAGTGGCTAGGCCATGTGATGCGCATGCCGGCTTCTCGTCTTCCTCGTACGACTTTTGACTGCACAATGGATGTGGCTCGGCAGCAAGGCCGGCCTCCAGCCTCCTCCGACACTATTTTCTTAAGCTACTGATTCAGCAGCTAGGCGAAACTAGTGGCACTCGTTCTGATTGGAAGACTTTTTCGGACACGGCGTTTGAGCGTGCTCAGGATAGGGTCGGGTGGAGAGCCGTGGTGTACGGTCCGGCTGCCCCTCAGGCGCCGGCCCCTCCACCACGGCGGTCAAGTAGATTGGCAAGCGCCACTTGACCCCCTATCCCCTAGAAGCAGTTAGGACCTATTTTGGAGGCGTCGCACAATAGCTCTCCTTTTTGCTCTGGGACTACACGTTGGCAGGCAGCCGGCTGGTGGCTACCGCCCCTCACAAGTAATTGTTAGGGCCAGAACTGGACTTGGGTCTAGGCGGTGGTACTAGGGCTAGAGGTAGTCTTTGCTGGAAAGCCGATGTAACTGTAACTGCCTGGCGCTTGGTGGTGAGTGGACGGGGTGTGAGGGCCGTGCTGGTTTTGTTCTCTGTGACGCCATTTGGAACGCGTTTGGTTGACACGTTTGGTTGTGAGTTTTGGCTGTTGACCAGATCGCCCCCTCCTGGCGCCCTCCTCCCACCATCACCATATGCAAGCCAACATACAGACCCACACCCACACCCACGCATACACACATACCCCCCCCCACACACACACCCCACACACACACGCACACACACACACACCCACACACACCCACCGACCCACCCCACCCCACCCCCCACACCCACACATTCATACAAGCAGGCGTCCTTGGCGGCGGCGCTGGCGCCTCTCGTAATGGAAGTGATGTCGACGCGCCAGGGGGCAAAGCTGCTGGGAAGCTGGCTGCCCCCCCTACACACACACACGCACACACACACGCACACATACACACACACACACACACGCACCTCCCCCCCACACACACACATGCCCCCCCTCCCCCCTCCCACACACACATACATACAAGCAGGCGTTTTTGGCGGCGGCGCTGGCGCCTCCCCTAATGGACGTGATGCCGACGCGCCAGGGGGCGAAGCTGCCGGGAAGCTGGCTGGCCTGCAAGAGCAGTACCGCGCGCGTGTGGCGGAGATCCAGGCGGCCACGCAGGGAGGGTGAGTCACAACTGCCGCAACTGCCGTGACTGTACTGCCACAGCTGCCACGACTGTACTGCCACAACTGCCAAAACTGCCACCGCGCGCGTGTGACGGAGATCCAGGCGGCCGCGCAGGGAGGGTGAGTCACAACTGCCGCAAATGCCATGACTGTAGTGCCACAGCTGCCACGACTGTACAGCCACAACTGCCACAACTGCCACTGCGCGCGTGTGACGGAGTTCCAGGCGGCCGCGCAGGGAGGGTGAGTCACAACTGCCGCAACTGCCATGACTGTAGTGCCACAGCTGCCACGACTGTACTGCCACAACTGCCACAACTGCCACTGCGCGCGTGTGGAGGAGATTCAGGCGGCTGTGTAGGGAGGGTGAGTCACCAGGGCTGGTGAACGATTCCTAGATCCTGTGTGAAGTGTGAAATGTGTCGGCACACGGCCCGACACTCGGCTGAACCCCTGCCCCCAAGCCCTGCCGAATCAGGGTGCATGCGTCAGCGCGAGTCCCAGATTTGGCGATGGATTTTGCAGTCTGTGTGACACCCCTATGGGACAGTCTATGTGACCCCGCCACTATGGGATGCCCACAAACGGCCCAGCGCCCTTCCCTCTCCCCCCCTCCCCCCCGCAGACACATGGACAAACTGCTCCATGGAGGCGAGGACCTTCCGGTCAAGCTGACGGAGCCCTTCCCCCCCCTCCTCCCCCCCCCCCCCTCCCTTCTCAGCGTCACCAAAGCCCAGCTACAAACCACGCCCCCCCCCCCCCCACACACACACACACCGACCAAAGGCTCGACTGACCAAGCATTTTTGTGTGACCGCAGAGATGTGTACAACCCGCTCTCAGGGGGGGAGGACCTCCCGCAGCCGAGCTGAAGGAACCCCCCAAACCAGGACACAAACCACGACACAACCCTGTCTCCTAGCCCGTACCACTCACTAACGCAACCATGCAGACACGAACTTACTCACCAATGCAACAAAACATGAAACGCAGAGATGTGTACAACCCGCTTCCCGGGGGCGAGGACCTCCCGGCTGCGCTGATGCATCTGCTCCACCACCCTCGCTCAACGCCCCCCAAGCCAAGCTAAAAAACACACCCCACAACCCGACCAAAGGCTCGACTAATCAGTGACTTTTGATTTGTTTTATAAACGCAGAGATGTGTACAACCCGCTCCCCGGGGGCAAGGACCTGCCGGCCGAGCTGAAGGAGCTGCCCCCCCCCCCCCCGCCTCCCCCTGCCCCTCTCAGCATCCCCAAAGCCCACCTACAAACCACGCCCCCAACCCCGCACCGAACCCCCGACGAAAGGCTCGACTAACCAATCATGTTTTTATGACCGCAGAGATGTGTACAACCCCCTGCCCGGGGGGGAGGACCTCCCAGCCGAGCTGAAGGAGCTGTTCAGGGAGGTCCAACAGTACGGGCTGAGCCACGGCGAAATGACGAGCGGGGCGACATCGCACCGCTTGATGGAGCGCTACATCGCCACGAGGTATACGCGATTTAATTGAGCTGTTTTCCGATACGTTTTCCCAACATTTTTGCGTGTTGCTCGGTGCACTGGGGCTCTCTATAAGGAGGTGTTCAGGGAGGTCCAACAGTATGGGCTCAGCCACGGCGACAAGACACAATAGGCAACGTCGCACCGCCTCATGGAGCGCTACATCGCCACGATGTGTGTTTCTTTTGTTTTCTGTTTATTTGTTTGCACGTGTTGTGTGACCTTGGGGTGTATAATGAGAATTTAGTCGTTCAAGGTGCAACAGGCATGGGCTGAGCCACGGCAAAATGACGAGCGGCGCAACCTCGCACCGCCTCATGGAGCGCTACATCGCCACTAGGTGTGCGTGTTTACGTTGAGCTGTTCTCCCACGTTTTTCCTGCATTTTCGCGTGTTGCTCGGTGTACTTGGGGTCTCGAGAAGGAGGTGTTCAGGGAGGTTCAGCAGTATGGGCTGAGCCACGGCGACAAGACAAAATAGGCAACGTCGCACCGCCTCATGGAGCGCTGCATTGCCACGAGGTGTGTGTCGCTTGTGGTCGTCCGCCCTGGTCTATTCATTTGTTGGCACGTCTCGTGTGACCTTGGGATTTATAATGAGGGTTCAGTCGTTCGAGGTCCAACAGGCATGGGCTGAGCCACGGCGAGATGACGAGCGGCGCGACATTGCTACGAGGTATGCATTACTGTACCCATCTACAGCGCCAATGTCGACAACCTCCCAAGTGCTCTGATACAAACCGCCAACAGTCCCATGCTGCGGCCCCTCCACTCTTGCCCTTGCTCGTGTTTTGCACTGCCCGGTCCCTGCACTTTACTGTCCCCACACTTCACACCCCTCAGCACACTACACCCATACGCAGCGCCAGGATCAACAACCTCCAGAGCGCCCTGATACAAACCGCCAACAGCCCCATGCTGCGGCCCCTCCACTCTTGTCCTTGCTCGTGTTTTGCACTGCCCGGTCCCCGCACTTGACTGCCCCCACACTCCACACCCCTCCGCACACTACACCCATACGCAGCGCCAGGATCAACAACTTCCCGAGCGCCCTGATACAAACCGCCAACAGCCCCATGCTGCGGCCCCTCCACTCTTGTCCTTGCTCGTGTTTTGCACTGCCCGGTCCCCGCACTTGACTGTCCCCACACTTCACACCCCTCCGCACCTAACACCCCACAGCACCAAGATCAACAACCTCCCGCGTTCTCTGGTCCGCACCACGACATGCGTCATACCGCTGCCTTTCCCCCACACAAACGTCCACACTGCTCACACTTACCACCCCCCTATTTAAACCATGCAGCGCCAAGATTGACAACCTCCCGAGCGCTCTGATCCAAACCAACAGACAGCCTCATCCTGCTTCCTGTCCCCACACAAAACGTCCACACTGCTCACACTCAACCCCCCCCCTACTTCAACCATGCAGCGCCAAGATCGACAACCTCCCGAGCGCAATGATCCGCACAGCCAACAGCCTCATCCTGTTGCCACTCCCCGGAAAGAGGGGCGTGCGTGGCTACAAGGTTGACGCCACAGGAACGGTGGGTGCCAACTAGGGGTGTGGGGGGGGGGCAGTACCGAAATGGAACGATGGAATAATGGAATCCTGTCTTCTTGCTATGAGTGTTGCAAACCGTGGTGCCAACCGTTTTTTTGTTGTTTTCTTTCAACATGCCTAATGTTTCCAAACAACTGGAACAATTTTATATTGATCCTCTGACAATACTCTGACAATGTGCGCGCAATGGTCGCGCAATGGTTGTCCATCACATGTACCAGTGGTGTCCTTAAGGAAATCGAGAATGTCCTGTTTGCCCTGTGCAACATTGGAGGGAACATGCCGAATTGCCCACGCGGGAGGCGATGTTTGCGTGAAAAGTGTGAAATTGTCAATTTGTTGCCAATTTCACACTTTCCGGAGCGAATCTCCCGCGATTCGTCCCCGCAGTTTCCCCCCAAATTTCCCGTTTTGCCCCTGCAGCAGGAGCTGCGGGGGCGCTAAGGACACCACTGACATGCACGCGGGTAAATCCTGAACCCCATCCCTGAACGCACGACCACAACACGCGCCATACGCGCACAGCTCGGCCACACCTCTGCGTGTCACCCATCTCGATGCCAACCAGTGTTTCCGTTGGCTAACCCGCAACCCGACAAAGTGCACTTTCAGGTTGAGATTGGCCGATTGAGGCTGGCGCGCCGGGTTTCGGGTTGAGATTGCGCGAAGTCCGACCCGAAAAAGTGTGAAAATCGGTATTTCGCACTTTTTCGCCAAAATTCGCCTCCATCGGGTTTAGATTGGCGAAAGGAGCGTGAGGCCCGGGTTGAGCCATCATTTTATTCAAGACCTCAACGGAACCAGTGATGCCAACCCATTTCACAGCCTCAGCGCTGTTGCCACACAAACTCGGCTCTGTGACTCTGTGCGTGCCCAAGATCGAAACCCTCAAAACCCCGAAACTCTCAACTGGCTACCCTGAACACAGAGGTCCACCAGACGCCAGAGGCTTAGCACGGCTAACACATCTGCATGTCACCCACATCGATGCATACCCCCGTGTTGCAAAACCGCAGCGCTGTTGCGACACACACACTCGGCTCGACTCGGTTCTCAATCTTTCATCCTTGACCCTGCAACTCGAAGGACACTCAATTTGACTCTGTGCCCAAGCCCTAAACCCTTATCCTTGTTCCAGGATTGAAATCCTCAAACACTAAACCCTAAATCCGAAACCCCGATCGCAGGTACACAATACGCCAGAGGCCCAGCGCGGCGTGTCACCCAATGCGGTTCAAACCTGTTGCGCAGCCTTAGATCTGTCACCTCACACAACCCCGGCTCGACCCTGTGCCCACGCCCCACACCCTAAATCCTCATCCCGCCACACTGAATCCCAAACACAGAACCCAGGTTCACAAGACGCCAGAGGCGCAGCGCGGCTGTGCCTCTGCATGCCCTCAACTCAAAGGGAACACTATTTGACTCAGTGCGCAAGCCCCAGACCCCGAATCTGAAACCAAAACCCTGCCCCCTGGAAACAGGTCCACAAGACGCCAGGGGCGCAGCGCGGCTGTACCTCTGCATGCCCCCAACTCAAAGGAAACACTATTTGACTCTGTGCCCAAGCCCCAGACCCCGAATCTGAAACCAAAACCCTGCCCCCTGGACACAGGTCCACAAGACGCCAGGGGCGCAGCGCGGCTGTACCTCTGCATGCCCCCAACTCAAAGGAAACACTATTTGACTCTGTGCCCAAGCCCCAGACCCCGAATCTGAAACCAAAACCCTGCCCCCTGGACACCAAAACCCTGCCCCCTGTCCACAAGACGCCAGGGGCGCAGCGCGGCTGTACCTCGTCCACTGTCCTCAACTCAAAAGAAACGCTATTCCACTCTGTACCCAAGTCGCAAACCTTTGACCTTGCCCTAGGAATGAAATTCCCCAAGCCCGGAACACGCCCGCCCCCCCCCCCTGCTGCGCCCAACCCCCTGGACACAGGTCCACAAGACGCCAGAGGCGCAGCGCGGCTACCTCGGCATGTCGCCTAACAAGGACGTAGTCGCGGAAATGCAGGTTTGTTCCTGCCACCCAGTGTGCGAGATGGAGGATAGAGGGGAGCTAGCAGGAAGTTAGCAGGAAGCTAGAGGGGGACACACGTTTCGGCTGTGAGGAGGAGGGGAGTGTGGCGCGGCTACCTTGGCATGTCGCCCAACAAGGACGTCGTCGCAGAAATGCAGGTGTGTACCCGCCACCCAGTATGGGACATTGAAGCCAGATGGAAGCTAGCAGGGCACTAGCAGGAAGCTAGGGGAAGGGCACGCTTGTGTCAGGTTTGTGGGGTCTCCTCTCGGCATGTCACCCACCCTATCACAGCCCCATCGTCTGATCCGCACAAGTGAATGCTGTCAAAACGTCTGGGGCGCTCGGGGGTGCACCTCAGGCAGTGGTGGGTGCCTGATGCGGTCGGGGTGGCGCCTGCGGCGGTCGGACTGACGCCCAAGGCGGCGCCTGCGGCGATCAGGCGTTCACCTCTGAGGCGGTCGGCGCGCCTGAGACGCCGCCTGATCCGCGCAAATAAATGCGCCACCTGAGGCGCCGCTTCAGGCGTTGGGAATGTGGTAGGGCCACCCAGGGCGTCAACAAGGATGACATAAAAAAAAAATGCGTGTTTTAGCGGGAAGCCAGAAGAAAGATAGCAGGAAGACAGAGGGAGCTGATGCAGCGCGCACTGTCCAGTGTTCCCTGAGAAGGATTTGAGTAGTTATTTTCTCCCCGGCTCGAGCACCTTTGACCGCTCATACCAGGC
>VFSX01000047.1:545000-555000 GCA_016618255.1 Chlamydomonas sp. UWO 241
GTAGATGATGTGGCTGGGGTCAGGGGGGGGGGCAGGGCGTGGTTTGTGTTTCTTTGGGAGGGGGGGGGGGCACCGGGGCAGAGCGTTGCAGCGCTGGCGGGCGTGATGTCGAGTCTGGTTTCGGAGGTCCAGGCGGCTCTGATGCTGGGGTCTTAGCCACGGTGTTAGCGGGGCTAGGGTGAAAAGGGGGTTTATTTGCTGGGGGGTAGCGGGGGCGCCGGTGCAGAGCGCTGCTGCGCTGGCGAGCGTGACGTCGAGTCTGGTTTCGGAGGTCCAGGCGGCGCTTATGCGTGGGGGGACTGACTGGAGGGTGAGTGAGAGCAGAGAGAGAGCAGAGAGAGAGCAACAGCAGGGCAATACGCACACGTGGACACACGCACACGTGGACACACGTGCAGACACGCACACGCACACACACACACACACACACACATGTGCACACACACACACACGTGTATGTAGATGGAGTGCCTGGGTCACCTCGTCTTTGAAGTCGAGTCCTCCAGCAACCACAACAACAGCAACACACACATACACACACACACGCACGCACACACATGCACACGCACACAAACACACACGCACACACACACACACACACACGCATGCAGGAGGAGTGCCTGGGTTACCCCGTCTTCGAAGTTGAGTCCTCCAGCGATGACGAAAACGATGGCAACAACAGGTGAGCAACACCAGCAACACCAGCAACACAAGTTGAGTAACACCAACAGGACCAGATACAACAGCAACACCAGCAACACCAGCAACACGATGTGAGCAACACAAGGTAGGGAACACCAGCAACACCAGCAACACCAGCAACGCAAGGTGGGCAACACCAACAAGACCAGATACAACAGACCAGGTACACCAGCAACACAATGTGAGCAACACAAGGTAGGGAACACCAGCAACACCAGCAACACCAGCAACACCAGCAACACCAGCAACACCAGCGACGCAAGGTGGGCAACGCCAGCAAGACCAGATGCAACAGACCAGGTACAACAACACACACACACACACACACACACACTAACACACACTGCTTCCCCCCCCCCCCCCCACCACCTGTACACACACACACACACACACATACACACTTCCCCCCCCACACACACACACACACCACACAGTCACCCAACTGGTCGGCTGAACTTCCTGGCTGAGGAGCACCTGAGGCGGCACCCGAACCCACACGCACACACCTGCACGCACATGCTCGCTCTTGTGCCTCGCATGCACACACACACACACACACACACACACACACACACATGCACACGTACACACGTACACACACTCACACACACGCTACCCCCTCCCCCACCCACCCACCCCAACCACCCACCCACACACACACACACCACACACAGTCACCCAACTGGTCGGTTCAACTTCCTGTCTGAGGAGCACCTCAGGCGTCACCCGCCGCGGATGATGCCGGGGCAGCAGGTGGCGGAGCCGCCTCCGCTACTGACAGAGCTGGTGAGGGCGTCGGCATGTAGGCTTGAAACGACTTGCGCGGGATCAGGGCAGTGGTGCCGCTACAGATCTTGTGGGGATGTCGGCTCAACCCGAGCCACGGCGCACTCCCCCAATCTCCACCTCGCAGGGGGCGATTTTTTTGCGCAATGTTGACCCACGACGATGGCATTTCTGGTCGTTTTCTACCTAATCCCTAGAGGTAGAAAACCTCGTCCGTCGTCACGCGTGACTGTAAACGAACACGACTGAAAGGCTGAGACAGAAATTTTGCAAAACACTCAACCCACAGAAAACCCGTGCCCGACTGTTCATCGCCACGCACCCCATCCTTGCAGCTCAAGCCCCCGACCCTTGCGCCAGCCGATACGGCAGCGCAGTGGGCACGGCAGCTGGCGGCCAGTACGCCAACGGCATTCCTTTGTCAACCCTCCCAGCCCACAGAAAACCCGTCTGGTTCTCCGCCACGCGTTACCGTGTCTAACCGTTCATCACCGCCCACCCAAATCCTTGCAGCCCAAGCCCCTGACCCTTGCGCCTGCCGATACGGCAGCGCAGTGGGCACGGCAGCTGACGGCTAGTGCGCCAATGGCATTCCTTTGGCAACCCTCCCAGCCCACAGATAACCCGTCTGGTTCTCCGCCACGCGTTACCGTGTCTAGCCGTTCATCACCGCCCACCCAAATCCTTGCAGCCCAAGCCCCTGACCCTTGCGCCTGCCGATACGGCAGCGCAGTGGGCACGGCAGCTGACGGCTAGTGCGCCAATGGCATTCCTTTGGCAACCCTCCCAGCCCACAGATAACCCGTCTGGTTCTCCGCCACGCGTTACCGTGTCTAGCCGTTCATCTCTGCCCACCCAAATCCTTGCAGCCCAAGCCCCCGACCCTTGCGCCTGCCGATACGGCAGCGCAGTGGGCACAGTAGCTGGCAGCCAGTGCGCCGGCGGCACTTTCACGCCCACACCCCCAACCCGAAACAAATTCTAGACTCATCCGCAGTCATGTGTGCCGTGTCTTACCGTCATCGCCACCCACCCCATCCGTGCAGCCCAAGCCACCGGCCCCTGCGCAAGCCGAGACAGCAGCGCAGTGGGCTCAGCAGCATGCGGCCAGTGAGCCGGCGGCGCTTCTGGGGAGGCTGCTCGCAGCTGCTGACGAGGACACAGCCGCCGCCGCCGCTTCTATTGCGTCCACTGCCGAAGCAACTGCCACTGACGCCGGTGAGGGAAAGTTTGGGGTGGTGTGTGTGGTGTGTGTGTGTGGTGGTGGTGATGGGGGGGGGCCAGGGGGGGGGCATGATCGCCACATGCACTGCCTCAGTCGCTGCTTCCATTGCTCATGTAGCTCTGCCTCTGACGCCGGTGGGGGAAGGGGGGAGGATGGGGGGATGTGTGTGTGGGGGGGTGTTTGTGTGTGTGTGTGTGTGTATCATAATCGCCACAGCCACTGCCGCTGCTGCTGCTTCTGCTGACGCTGGTGGCGGTTGTGGCGGTGGTGGTGGTGGTGGTGTGTGTTTGTGGGGTGGGGGTGGGGGGGGGGGGCTGACGAGGACACAGCCGCTGCTGCCGCTGCTTCCACTGTGTCTACTGCTGAAGCAGCTGCCACTGTTGCCGGTGAGGGAAAATGTGGGGTGGGGTGTATGGTCTGTGTGGGTGTGCATGTGGGGGGGGGGAGGGGAGGCTGACGAGGACACAGCCGCCGCTGCCGCTGCTTCTTCTGCATCCACTGCTGACGTAGCTGCCACTGACGCTGGTGGGGGGGGGTGATGGTGGGGGGGGGGGGGTAAGGAGGCTGCCCTGCCCCCCCCCCCCCCCCCCCCCGCCCTTTTGAGGAGGATGCCCACGAGTTTCAGACGGCGCTGGAGGGAGCACCGAAATGTCCACTCAGCGATATAGCTCCGCTGCTTATAAACCCCCAACCCGCGTCAATCACGATTGCGCGCAGGGCCGCCCCCCGACGACGACTTTGAGAAGGCATTCGATGAGATTGGGGCAGCACTCGAGGGTGCGCGGAAGCTGCGGAAACGGGGGACCGAGCCGAAGAAGATGTTCCAGGTGTGTGTGCGTGTGTGTGTGTGTGTGCGTGTGTGTGTGTGCATGTGTGTGTGTGTGTGTGTGTGTGTGTGTGTGTGTGTGTGTGTGCGTGCATGCGTGCGTGCGTGTTTGTGTGCATGTGTGTGTGAGAGGGGGGGGGGGTAGTTGTTGCATTGTTATCTAGTTTTTTTTGTACTCGAGGTTTGAGTTGTAAAACCTGGCGAACCAAACTCATATCAAATTGCAGGGTGACTTCACACCGCCACACCTTCCTCACTCCCCCATTCGCGCCCTCACACTTCTTGCACCACAGGACGCTGCGAGGAAGACTGTCGGTGTGTTTGGCGCAAGATAGCACAAATGTTCCCACATGCACACTTCCCCATTCACTCGCGTTCAAGCTTCCACACTTTCCCACACAGAACGCCAACTGGAGCCTCGGTCACACTCCCACACCTTCCACACTTTCCACGAGACACACGTTCACACTCCCACACCTCCCACACCTCCCACACCTCCCCACACCCCGCACTCACAGAACATTGACCAGAGCCTCGATGACCTTTCACCACACACGTTCACGCCTCCCACACCTCACACCCTTCCCTCGGGACGCGGCAAGGAAGAGCGTCGACGTGTTAGGCTTGCTCACCTCCACACTCCTGCACTTCCACCCACCCCCCGCACTCACAGAACGCCGACCGGAGCATCGACATCCATTTCCACCGCACACTCCCACACCTCCCACACCTCCCACGCTTCCCTCAGGACGCGGCACGGAAGATCGTCAACGTGTTTGGCGTGCTCGGGGCGGTCCACAAGGTCCAGGGCGCGGGAGAGTTGCAGGTGCGCACCTTTTTAAGCCCCAGCAGTTCGTAATAAGTTATTCCTCCAATAGTGCTCTAAGTGTGTGCTGTAATAGTACAGTAGTGCTAGTACTCCTATATTAGAATGTCCATCCCGCCAAAGAGGGTTCTCGGGGCGATCCACAAGGTCGAGGGCGCGGGACATGTGCAGGAACGCGAAAAATATTTGAAGCCCCGATAGTTGCCCAGTGGTTATGATAGGGCAACCCAGCCCACGCGGCTTGAAGAGCCCAATCGTGGTGATCACCCCTGTGCAAGTGGTTGCTAGCCCCGCCATAGCTGGTGTTCAGGGTGGTCCACAAAGTGAAGGGCGTGCGAGAGGTTCAGGTGGGCACATTTTGTTAAGGCCCAGTGGGTCTGATAATAGGCAGTCCTCCAATAGCATGGGCACATAATGATAACCCCCAGCGCGTATGCTTAGAAAAGTCACGCTTACGTGGCTTGAGGACTCCTCCAATCGTGGTGATCGCCCAGTGTAAAGGAATTGCTCACCTCACCACTATCACACACATACACACACACACACACACACACACACACACATAGCAGGGTGTGACACACACACACGCACACACACACACACACACGCACGCACGCACGCACGCACGCACCCCTACCGACACCCTCACGCACCTCAGAGCGTCTCTGACCTCGCAGTCAGCTTCGGCGCTGCTGCCGCACACACACACACCACACACACACATGCGCACATCCACGCAGGCGGAAGCAGCAGTCAGTGCCCTGCTGGAGCGTTGGGTGGGAGACGGGTCTGACTACGGCGACCGATGCGTCATGAGCCTCGCGCGCCTGAAGGAGTTCCTCACGCCGGTCACAATGAAGCCGCTTGCCAAGGTTTGTGTGTGTGTGTGTGCGTGTTTGTGTGGGTGTGGGTGTGGGTGTGGGTGTGGGAGTGGGTGAAACACGACCAATGCGTCATGAGCCTCGCGCGCCTGAAGGACTTCCTCACGCCGGTGACAATGAAGCCGCTCGCCAAGGCTTGTGCGTGTGTGTGTACGTGTTTGTGTGTGTGTGTGTGTGTGTGTGTGTGTGTGAAACACGACCGATGCGTCATGAGCCTCGCGCGCCTGAAGGACTTCCTCACGCCGGTGACAATGAAGCCGCTCGCCAAGGTTTGTGTGTGTGTGTGCATGTTTGTGTGTGTGTGTGTGTGTGTGTGTGTGTGTGTGTGATACACGACCGATGCATGATGAGCCTCGCGCGCCTGAAGGAGTTCCTCACGCCGGTTACAATGAAGCCGCTCGCCAAGGTCCATTTTTCGTTTTGTCTGAAAAGCTGTGGAAAAGGGTGCTTTGGGACATTTTTGAAGAAAAGGAAGAAGAATAAAACGCAAAAAAATGGATGCGTCATTCATGAGCCTCGTACGCCTGAAGGAGCTCCTCACGCCCGTGACCATGAAGGCGCTCGCCAAGGTATGATTCGGCGTCCACACATTCACCACACAACCATCTGGTGTCCGCAAACAAAAGTGTGGAATACATGTTTAGAAAGGTATGAAAAAAACGGCGATATGTCACGAGCCTCGCGCGCCTGAAGGAGTTCCTCACGCCTGTGACCATGAGGCCGCTCGCCAAGGTCCGCGTGTGCGTGTGTGTGTCGGGGGGGTGGGGGTGGATGGGGCATGTGTGTGTGGGTGCGTCTGTGTGTGCGTCAAAGGTGTAGAAGCTGCCTGAATAACGGTTTACAACGTTTACAACGAAGCTATGATGTGTCACGAGCCTCGCGCGCCTGATGGAGTTCCTCAAGCTGGTGCCAATGAAGCCGCTCGCCAAGGTTCGTGCGTGCGTGTGTGTGGGGGGGGGGGGGGGCATGTGTGTGTGGGTGCGTCTGTGTGTGCGCCAAAGGTGCAGAAGCTGCCTGAAGAACGGTTTAAAACAGTTACGACAAACTTATGTTGTGTCACGAGCCTTTCGCGCCTGAAGGAGTTCCTCACACCCGTGATCATGAAGCAGCTCGCCAAGGTCCGTGCGCGTGTCGTGTGCAAATCTGTGGAAAGGGGTGCCTTGGAACATCTTTTGAAGAAAGAGAATAAGAATACAACGCAACAACATGATGCGTCGTTCATGAGCCCTGCGTCTGAGGGAACTCCCCACACCTGTGATGATGGAGCCGCTCGCCATTCGGAATGGAGTAAGTGATTCCCCTGCGAGCCGTATACCGCTCCGAGCCGGATTTCCCATTTCCCAGAAAACCACCACACACTCAGTGGGAGAGGGCATGGAGTGGTGCGTTGGAAAGCTCGTGCCGAGAGCAGCCCAACGGCATGCGTTGCATGAATACCCGCTGTGTATTGTGCCTGGTATGAGCGGTCAAAGTTGCTGGAGCAGGCAAAAAACTAATTACTAAAATCCTTCCCAGGGACCACTGAATGGAGTCGGTGTCCACACATGATACAATGCGCACATGTGAGGCAGGAGACGGGCAGGAGCTGATTCGGAACAAGGCAGAAAAAAAACAATGCGGCGTGAGCCTCGCGGGCGAGAAGCTCCATCTACTATTAACCCCCGCACCACGAGCTCGAGCCTTTCTACCCCTGCGTTGCGTCCCCAGCAGTGGTGTCATTAGCGCTCCCGCAGCTCCCGTAGCCCTGCTGCGGGGGCAAACCGGGAACTTTGGGGGTGAACTGCGCCCCCGCAGTTTTCACCGCAAATAACAGGAATTTCGCTTGAAAGTGTGAAATCGAACATTTCCGCATTGTTTGCGAAACAATTGTCTCATTGCAATTATGCAATTCCCTCTAAGGATTGCAGGGGCAAGCACAACATTCACTGTTTCCTCAAGGACACCACTGGTCCCAGTTAACACCCACCATATGTATATTCAATGTATTTGTTTCAAATCATTCACATTGTTTCAAATCATTTGGTTTGAAGGCACTTTCAAATCAAATCAATGTAGGTGAACTCACGAGAGGATCCTCTTTTCATGTTCACCCTGAAACCTTAATCCCAAACCCTGCGCACCTCTCCCGACCAACAGGAGCTCGAGCCCTTCTACCCAGAGGGTGCGCCGAATGTTGACGCCTCTCGCGGCGTGTTCAAGAGCGGGCTTGCACACAGCCAGGTGTGTGCTTTGGGTCTAGGGATGTAGGCCGGGTTAAGGAAGAGCTTTGGCTGTCACACCTCAATGTTATCTAGGAAGAAGGCTTTAGAGGCTGGAGTGTGCGGAGTGTGCAGATACCTCGCGCGGCGTGTTCAAGAGCGGGCTGGCACCCAGCCAGGTGTGGCATTTTAGGGTTTGGGGACGTCCAGGGGATTGAACTGGGTTTCGGTAGAGTGTGGGCCATCATGCCCTGGCATTTTCTAGGGAGTAGGCTGTAGGCTCCTAGGGGCTCGAGTGTGCGTTTTCTAGGGAGTAGGCTGTAGGCTCCTGGGGCCTCGAGTGTGCGGAGTGCGCAGACGCCTCGCGCGTCGTGTTCAAGAGCGGACTTGCGCCGAGCCAGGTGTGGGTTTGGGGGAGGTCTGGGCATCTAAGGAAATATTACAAGATTCTGCTGTAGTAGAGCGGGTGGTTTAGGGTGCACTGAATGCCAAGGCCCCCACGTGGCGTGTTCAAGAGCGGGCTGGCACCCAGTCAGGCGCGGCATTTTAGGGTTTGGGGAGCCTTAGGTTTTTGGGTATCCAATGGAAATTTTCAGGATTCTGCTCTAGTTAAACGCGTGGTTTAGGACGCACCGAATATCGACGCACCTCGCGGCGTGTTCAAGAGCAGGCTGGCACCCAGCCAGGTGTGGGCTTTGGGGGGTTTCGGGCGACCAGGAGTGTATGCAGGGCTGGGGCAGAGTTTAGGCCTTGATATTTCTAGGGAGTAGGCTTTAGAGGCTAGAGGCTGGGCTCTAGTGTGCGGAGTTTGCAGACATTTCGCACGGCGTGTTCACGAGCGAGCTGGCGCCGAGCCAGGTGTGGGCTTTGGGGGTTAGGGTACGTCCAGGGGTTAAAGCTGGTTTTAGTCAGAGTTTGGGCCATCACGCCTCGATGTATTTTAGGGCATAGGCTGTAGTGCGCAGATGCCTCACACGGCGTGTTTGTGACCGGGGCCTTGCACCTAGCCAGGCGTGGGCTTCGTATTCATGGTTTGAGGGCCGGGGGCATGGATTCAGGGTCCAGGGCCACAGATTTTGTTTAGAGAGTTAAGGCGCACTGCTGACCCCCCCCCCCCCCCCCTGTTAGCCTGCCACGCTCAAATCTCCACACGTCAGGTTGCGAGACGCCTTCAGCAGTGCATCGCCACAGGGAGTGATTCGTTGGACCTGGCGTGCAAACACACACACACACACACACACACACACACACGCACACACACACTCGCACACGCACACGCGCACGCACACATGCACACACACGCGCCCACACGCACGCAGACACACACGCATGCATGCACACACACACACACACACACACGCACCCCACTCTCCACACTCTAGGTCGCGCGGCGCCTGCAGCAGTGCATTGCCACAGGGAGCGATTCTCTGGACCTCGGCATGGCGCCGCGCCTGCACCACACAGACTTTGGGACCGTGTACCAAGCGATGCAGGTTGGTTTCGGTTTCGTTGTTTTAGTCGTTTCGGTCTCTGTTTTCGGTTTCGGCGTCCTCCTGAGTTTGCTGCTCCAACTGCGCCAGGCGCTTGACGCGATGAAGACTGTGCTCGCTGCCTGGCTTGCTGCCTCTCCCGCTCGCAGGCTGGCTGGCTTACTGGGTGGGTGGCTGGCTGGGTGGCTTGGTGGCTGACTGGCTGGCTGGCTCGCAGGCTGGCTGACTGGCTGGCTCGCAAGCTGGCTGGCTGGCTGGCTGGCTGGCTGGCTGGCTTCACCATGGACCCTAAACCCTGACATCCCCCCAACACAAAGCCCCCCAAACCCCAAACCCCAAACCCCAAACCCCAAACCCACCCCCCTACACTCCTAAAAATGTTTGCAGGACGTGACAGGCGCACTCGACACAATCAAGACGCTGCTCGCCGGCGACAACCTTCTCAGCGCGGGCGGAGTCGCGGGGCTGTTGGAGCTCATCAAGGCGAGTGGCCCTACCAAAATCCCAACATCTGATCCGCGCCATGGAATGCGGTCATAACGCCTGAGACGGTCCGGGGTGCGCCTCAGGCGGTGGTGGGCGCCTGAGGCGGTCGGGGTGGCGCCTGAGGCGGTTTGGATAACGCCTGAGGCGACGCCTGATCCGCGCCATGGAATGGGACGCCTGAGGCGCCGCCTGAGGCGTTGTGAAAGTGGTAGGGTGGTTGATTGCACGCGCTCCAGGGGGGGTTCCACGTTGTTTTAATCAGGTGTAGGTGGGTCCAGGGTGCGCGTACGGGCAACCGAGACACTGCTTGCCTGGCGACAACCATCTCAGGTCGAGCAGAGTTGCAGGGCTGCTGGAGCCGCAGAATCTCCTAAGGCAAGTTGGTAATGGCATGTGTTCGAGCGGGTTGCAGGGTACAGGCCGCCAAGTCATAAAAGGGGCACCAGCAGCTATTCACGCTGCAGGCTCTGTCACTATGAAAACACACAGGTAATGATGATGGTGGTGACGGATTTCTCAGTCGTGTATGACGCACCTACAGGCAGTGTGTTCGACCTTGCTCGGCGTGTAGCGCCCGAGC
>VFSX01000047.1:560000-600000 GCA_016618255.1 Chlamydomonas sp. UWO 241
GCTACACTTGTCTGGGGCGGGAACGGAATGAGGAAAGGGAAAGCAAAGAGGGGCGCTGCAGGCTCAGGGGAATCACCTTCGCACACGCCATGGCATGCGCTGGCCAACTGCCATGTTTGGGGTATGGGCGCGCAAACTCTAGCAGATCGTCAACCGTCCTGCGTAGCCTCCCCCGTAGGACTGGCCACCCGCAAACTCGGCGAATCAGTATCAAAATCCAAGCCACAGAGTGGCCGGGGCGGGCAGGGCGGGCGGGGCAGCCGTCGTCGAATGCATAACACAACGTGACGGGCCGGGCAGCGCGTGCTGACCTCATAGCGCAGCGAGCGTCAGCGAGGTTTGGTCATATTTTGGTGAGTGGGCCCTTTATGGGCAGTTTGTTGTCGCCCACGCGATACTTTCAAACCCAACATGCCACTATATCATATCACGATGTAGGCCCTGTTTCACAGGGACTTCTGCGAATTCTCCGCCTTTCGACTGAAAGGTTGCGTAGCTCAATGGATAGAGCGTCGGTCTACGGTACCGGAGGTTCCAGGTTCAACCCCTGGCGTGATCGGATTTTTGGTACATACGCTTGCCTTTTGCAAAAGCCTCCCCCACACTCTCTCCCACACACACAACACACTCCCACTCCTGCACACACACACGCATCGCAGCGGCCTGTCTGCTGGGCTCTTGAAAGCGGCATCAGCCGGGCGCTCGCTGCGGCTGCTATCTCTCGCCCGCAACCCACTTTGCCGATGCGGTGTGATCGAGGTGCTCAAGGTATGTGTTGTGTGTTGATAGGAAGCAGCGGACGCTGGGGGGAGGCACAGGAGGGGCAGCGACACGGAGTACTCTGCCCGCTGCCTTCCGGGACCTATAAGACAGTCCACACTTGCTACAACGCAACAACCAAGGTGGGTGAGCCCGGGTGAGTGCTCAACCGGCCCGCCAACCAACTAGGGCCATGCGCGGCTGGCGTGCCGAATGAGTTACTGCTCCAGTCAGTGGCTTCGTGCCAACTTGACTCAGAGCCTCAAGCTCTGGATTTTATCACTCCCACGCGGCACGATAGCCACTGCAGAAGTAAAAACTAGAACCAGGAGAAAACGGAAGGATGTGCGTAGGTGAAGTCAGCACGTCAAAGTGCGGTGTGTGACAGTCAAAGGGGTACAGGGGGTTCGCACAAGCGTGTGTGAGTTCCTCATCATAAATCAGATTTGGGATGCACTTTCAGTGACCCAGATCAAGTATAAGTTGTTTGGCAAGCAAACACAAAAGTCTACATGAAACCTGTCGGCTTTACATGCACAGCAAGTGGCGTAACGAGCCAGCTTGACGGGTGGCCCACAGAGGGGGCCACACGGTACGAGTACAGAAGTACTGTTGTTGCTCGTTGCAACAACCTTGCATGCACGGCATGCGGATCAAGCGGCGTATGAGCCAGCTTGGGTAACGACGTGGGCCACACGGGGCCAACGTAGGTAGGTGTTGCATCTTGCAACAACCTTGCATGCTCATCATGCACATCAAGCGGCGTACGAGCCAGCTCGGAAAACGACGCAGGCCACACGGGGTCAACGTAGGTAGGTGTTGCATCTTGCAACAACCTTGCATGCCCAGCATGCACATCAAGCGGCGAACGAGCCAGCTTGGAAAACGACGCAGGCCACATGGGGCCAACGTGGGTACTAGTAAAGTACCGTTGTTGCTCGTTGCAACAACCTCACATGCTCGGCATGCGGACCAAGTGGCAAAACGAGCCAGCTTGGAGTGGCCCACACGATGGGGCCACACGGGGGGAGAGATGGGGAAAAGGGGAGAAGGGGAAGGAGGGGAAGAGGTCCCCACGCTGCAGTTAAGGAGTGCGGCTCCAGTCGGTGATCATAACTGAACGGTTGCTCCCACGGAATAGTGTAGCTCCCACGGTGTTGTGGGCCGTAGCTGTAGAAGGTGGTGTGAGACGCAGGTGTTGATGCCATGCGACGTCTCGAAGAGAAGGTGGTCTGAGACGCAGGTGTTGATGCCATGCGACGTCTCGAAGACCAAGGGATCAGTAGTCGCTGGTGTCGCCGCCGCTGCCGCGCGCGCGACCAGAAGTGTGAACGTCTGCGGCGCCGCCGTCAGGCGCGCCGCCGGATGGGTACACGAGTGCAGTGCCGCCGCCGTCGGACGCGCCGCGAGAAGAGAGAAGATGTGAAGACGCCGCCGCCGGGCGCGTCACGAGAAGAACGGGTTCGGAGCCCCGAGAGCGCGCCGCTGAGCGCGCCGCCGGTGAGTACGAGTGTGCGCTGCTGCCGTTCGTAGCAGCTGGCTGCACGTATACACTCGCCGCCCAGGCGGCTGCTACGATGCGCCAGCCATTCGGACGAGGTAGTACGGGGCGAGTAGAGCGGAACAGCGGTGTTGGGCTCGGCGTATACGATGTCTCGGATGCTACTGCAGCTTTCGCCACCCCCCTCGTGGGGGTGGAGCTGCGAGTCGGGCGCCGACACGGTAGCGACCTGTGGGAGGCGGGAATGCACGCGACGGGACGGGCGGGCTGGGTGGGCCGGGCGAGGAGGGGTCGGGCGAGTCGGGCGGGACGGACGGGAGAGAAGGAGGGACGGGCGGGGAGGGGGACGAAGAAGCAGGCGGCTGCTGCCCGACAGCCTGCCCCTCAGACGGCTGCTTCTGAGGCAGGTCGTCGTCGATGTCGTCAGACATCTCGGCGAGGCCAGGCATACTGTCGTCGTCAGACGTGTCGACGTCGACGAGGTCAGAGATGCTGTCGGCCTCGGTGGTAGCGGAGCAGTGAGGGGAGGAGGGCCAGTCCCCCTCGAGGACGCGGTCGAGCACCGGCTCGAAGGGGCTCAAAAGTCCGAAGCACGGCCAGCCATCGGGCTTGCTCTCGATTGCGTTGGCGAAGACCAGGCGCGAGTGGTCGTCGGTTACGTTGGAGCAGGAGGTGAGGAGGACGAAGCACGGGTTGTCGTAGACGTGCACCTGGCCGCTGCCGTGCGTTACGTTGGGGTCGGGGCCGCTCAGGTTAGTGCCGAGCCGGGGGCGCGGGGCAGCCGCGCGGCTGTGTGACGAACGGAGCAGATGTCGCTTCTGGGCTGCCGCGCACGTGCGCGACTGCCAGATGCGGGGGTTCTGCGAGCGGTCCGCGAGCTGCGAGGACAGCTCCTCAGCTTTCCTCCTCTCTCTCTCACTGACGCAGTTAGTCGCCTCCTCGAGGGTGTAGTCGAAGAAGTGCATGAGCATCAATGCCGCGTCGCTGCGGTAATCGTAGTGCAAGCCATTGTAGATGGTCACCACCAGCCAGTCGTTGTCGAACGTGATCTTGACGCCGACATCCCTGGCTCGCTTGCAGAGGATCATGGCGCGGGCGATGTACAGCGAAAGTTCCTCGTCTTTCTGCTGCTTGATGCTTTGCAAGGGCAAAGGCGCCTCGTACCGGACTGTCGGCCCTTGGCGGACGATAGGCTCATCTCCATGGCATGGCATCTTGGCGAGACGCTGGTTACGACGATGCCAGGAGAGGACGCGATGACGACGCGCGGGTGGGACAACAACACGTGACGTCGTTGTTGTATACCACGCTGGACCGCTCACGGCGACATGGGCGCGGCCGAACTGCCGGGCCTTACGGCGTGGGTCTAGCGAACGTAGGGACCGTAGGGGACGAACGTGGGGGACGACGTCGATCTCGTCCAGGACTCGTGTCGTGCCATGGCTCACATCGCGCAGAGGTTAGCGTGAGGGGCCCAATGACCTGATAGGAATCAGCGGACGCTGGGGGGAGGCACGGGAGGGGCAGAGACACGGAGTACTCTGCCCACTGCCTTCCGGGACCTATAAGAAAGTCCATACTTGCTACAACGCAACAACCAGGGTGGGTGAGCCCGGGTGAGCGCTCAACCGACCCGCCAACCAACTAGGGCCATGCGCGGCTGGCGTGCCGAATGAGTTACTGCTCCAGTCAGTGGCTTCGTGCCAACTTGACTCAGAGCCTTAAGCTCTGGATTCTATCATGTGTGCGTGCAGACATTGGGTGTGGACTTTGAGTGTGGAATGGATGGGGTGATCACCTGCATCGTCGCATTTGTGTATTTTCTGGGCGCTCGCTTCGGCTGCTGCCTCTCAACCGCAACCAGCTGTGCCAATGCGGCGTGATTTGAGGTGCTCAAGGTGCGCAGATGAGTTGGTGTGGGTCACGAATTGTGGTGCCCGGCTGTGGTATCAATTGCTCGTGTGATTTTCCCGGTATGTGTGTGTGTGTTTTGACGACGGGCGCTCGCTGCGGCTGCCACCGCTCGACCGCAACCCACTTTGCCGATGCGGTGTGATTGAGGTGCTCAAGGTGCATGGTCTAGGTGTGGGTTTCGAAGGGTTTTGAAGGGTGTGGATGGGACCAGGGGATGGCGCGATGAATTCGCATTTGTGTTTATGCCGGGCGCTCGCTGCGGCTGCTTTCTCTCGACCGCAACCCGCTGTGCCGTTGCGGCGTGATTGAGGTGTTCAAGGTGTGTTGTTGCCTGACTGAATCAAGGTGTGTTGACTCAAGTGCGCTGCCTGATTGACGCATGATGCGTTGCCTGATTGCCTGCCTGCCTGCCTGCCTGCCTGCCTGACTGACTGACTGACTGCGGTTTTCGAGGGCCTTCCCTTCACACACACACACACACACACACACACACACACGCGCGCACACACACACACACACACACACACAAAGGCCCTCCAATCCTCCGACACAGTGTGCGACGTCTCCACCATCGAATGCTCCCTTTCACTCCCCAACTTGAATTCAGTGCGCGGTTTCTTCGAGGCGACACACACACACACACACACACACACGCACACACACACAAACACACACACACACACACACAGGTCCTCCAATCCTCCGACACCGTGTGCGACGTCTCCATCATCGGATGCTCCCTAGAGCCCGGCCCAGCTGAGCCGCCCTACTTTGACGCGGCCTACCCCAATGGTACCTACGTGCTGCACCTTGCGAACGAGGAGCACCGGGCGCTGGCTGGGCGCCTGGTAACAGAGGTGCGATTAAATGTTTTTTGTCATTTTTAAGGTTTCTCTTGCCTTTTTATGTGCGTAAGCTGAGCTGCCATACTTTGACGCGGCCAAGCCCATGGCACAAGCTTCACAGGGCGAACGAAGAGCACCCCGACACACACCGACGAACACCACGAAAGGGCGCCCAATGTGGGCGCATCGTGGGTCGTGTACATTCTCGACACACACACACACAAACACACACACACACACACACACACGCACGCACGCATGCACACACACACACACACACACACACACACGCACGCATACACACACATGCACACACACACACCACACACAACCACACATACACACACACACACGCAGGTGTGGGCACCCAGCGGGGCTGCATCGTGGGTAGCGTCCCAATTCAACGCAAACACACACATGCACACGCACACGCACCCACACACACAGACACAGACACACATGCACGTGCTTGCAAACGCACACTCACACACACACACACACACACAGGTTTGGGCGCCCAGCAGAGGTGCATCGTGGGTCACGTCCCAACTCAACAAACGCACACAAAAACAACACGCACACACACACACACACACATACACACACACACACACACACACACACGCAGGTGTGGGCGCCAAGCGGGGGTGCGTCATGGGTCACGTCCCAAATCAACGGACGAACGTTCACACTCACGGAAGCCACGGGATGGCCTGACGCGATGCCTGTGGAGGTGCGTTTGTAAAAGGTGTTTTTGAGTGCGTGCGTGCGTGCGTGTGTGTTTTTGAGTGCGTGCGTGCGTGCGTGTGTGTTTTTGAGTGCGTGCGTGCGTGCGTGTTTTTGAGTGCGTGCGTGCGTGCGTGTGTGTTTTTGAGTGCGTGCGTGCGTGCGTGTGTGTTTTTGAATGCGTGCGTGCGTGCGTGCGTGTGTGTTTTTGAGTGCGTACGTGCGTGCGTGTGTGTTTTTGAGTGCGTGCGTGCGTGTGTGTTTTTTGAGTGCGTGCGTGCGTGCGTGTGTGTTTTTGAATGTGCGTGCGTGTGTGTTTTTGAGTGCGTGCGTGCGTGCGTGTGTGTTTTTGAATGGTGCGTGCGTGCGTGCGTGTGTGTTTTTGAGTGCGTGCGTGCGTGTGTGCGGCGTGCGTGCGTGCGTGTGTGTTTTTGAGTGCGTGCGTGCGTGCGTGTGTGTTTTTGAATGCGTGCGTGCGTGCGTGTGTGTTTTTGAGTGCGTGCGTGCGTGCGTGTGTGTTTTTGAGTGCGTGCGTGCGTGTGTGTTTTTGAGTGCGTGCGTGCGTGCGTGCGTGTGTGTTTTTGAGTGCGTGCGTGCGTGCGTGTGTGTTTTTGAGTGCGTGCGTGCGTGTGTGTTTTTGAGTGCGTGCGTGCGTGCGTGCGTGTGTGTTTTTGAGTGCGTGCGTGCGTGCGTGCGTGTGTTTTTGAATGCGTGCGTGCGTGCGTGCGTGTGTGTTTTTGAGTGCGTGCGTGCGTGCGTGTGTGTTTTTGAGTGCGTGCGTGCGTGCCGTGCGTGCGTGTGTGTTTTTGAGTGCGTGCGTGCGTGCGTCGTGTGTGTGTTTTTGAGTGCGTGCTGCGTGTGGTTTTTGAGTGCGTGCGTGCGTGCGTGCGTGTGTGTTTTTGAAGTGCGTGCGTGCGTGCGTGCGTGTGTGTTTTGAGTGCGTGCGTGCGTGGTTGTGTGTTTTGAGTGCGTGCGTGCGTGCGTGCGTGTGTGTTTTTGAATGCGTGCGTGCGTGCGTGTGTGTTTTTGAGTGCGTGCGTGCGTGGTGTGTTTTGAGTGCGTGTTTTTGAGTGCGTGCGTGCGTGCGTGCGTGTGTGTTTTTGAGTGCGTGCGTGCGTGCGTGTGTGTTTTTGAGTGCGTGCGTGCGTGCGTGTGTGTTTTTGAGTGCGTGCGTGCGTGCGTGCGTGTGTTTTTTTGAGTGCGTGCGTGCGTGCGTGTGTGTTTTTGAGTGCGTGCGTGCGTGCGTGTGTGTTTTTGAGTGCGTGCGTGTGTGTTTTTGAGTGCGTGCGTGCGTGCGTGTTTTTTTTTGAGTGCGTGCGTTTTTTTTTTTGAGTACGTGCGTGCGTGCGTGTGTGTTTTTGAGTGCGTGCGTGCGTGTGTGTTTTTGAGTGCGTGCGTTTTTTTTTTTGAGTGCGTGCGTTTTTTTTTGAGTGCGTGCGTGCGTGCGTGTTTTTTTTTGAGTGCGTGCGTGTGTGTTTTTGAGTGCGTGCGTGCGTGTGTGTTGTTGAGTGCGTGCGTGTGTGTTCTTGAGTGCGTGCGTGCGTGCTTGTGTGTTTTTGAGTGCGTGCGTGTGTGTTTTCGAGTGCGTGCGTGCGTGTGTGTTTTTGAGTGCGTGCGTGCGTGCGTGTGTGTTTTTAAGTGCGTGCGTGTGTGTTTTTGAGTGCGTGCGTGCGTGCGTGTGTGTTTTTGGGTGCGTGCGTGCGTGCGTGTGTGTTTTTGAGTGCGTGCGTGTGTGTTTTTGAGTGCGTGCGTGCGTGTGTGTTTTTGAGTGCGTGCGTGTGTGTTTTTGAGTGCGTGCGTGCGTGTGTGTTTTTGAGTGTGTGCGTGCGTGCGTGCGTGTGTGTGTGTGTGTGTGTGTGTGTGCGTGTGTGCGTGTGTGTGTGTGTGTGTGCGTGTGTGCGTGTGTGTGTTTCTGGCTGTGTGTCTGGCTGTGTGTGAGGAGGGGGGGGGTCTGCCATTCGTTCAAACTCACAGAAGCCGAGGGCTGGCCTATGATGGAATGCCTATGGAAGTGCGTTTTCAGGGTCTGTGTTGTTGGGGTGTGTGTGGGGGGGTCCGTTTGCATGAAGAATGTTGCCGGATTTTAATATGAATCAGACGATTATAGGGGTAAGAGAGTGTTTGTGCGTGGGGAAAGTGGAGTGTATGTGTGCGCATGGCACACTCACGCAGAGAGAGAGAGAGAGAGAACGCACATGCACGCACACACACACACACACACATACACACCTCCGCACCCTTCCTCAGGGCACGCTCCGCATCGACATCGTGTCATCGCGATCAGTCAACGCGGCCGCCGTGCGCCCTTCCACACCCGCTGCCGCGTCCACACCTTCCGGTTCCACACCCACCGGGTCCACACCTGGGTCCACACCTTCTGGTTTCACACCTGGCGGGTCCACACCCAGTGGGCGCGGCCACCAGGCGATGAGCGCGCGGCTGTACTCTGTTGCGGCGCGCCACTTGGGAGCGAGTGTGGGGGATGCATGGCGCAGGTGTGTGTGTGTGTGTGTGTGTGTGTTCGGGTTTGTGTGTGTGTGTGCGTGTGTGCGTGCGTGTGCGCGTGTGTGTGGGTCCACCACGCGATGAGCGCGCGGCTGAACTCTGTTGCGGCGCGCCACTTGGCTGCATCTGCGGGGGATACTTGGCGCAGGTGTGTGTGTGTGTGTGCGCGCATGTGTGCATGTGCGCGTGTGTGTGTGTCCACCAAGCGATGAGTGTGCGGCTGCACTCTGTCGCGGCGCGCCACCTGGCTGCGTCTGTGGGGGATGCATGGCGCAGGTGTGTGTGTGTGTGTGTGTGTGCATGTGTGCATGTGCGTGTGTGTGTGCGCCCACCAGGCGATGAGCGCGGCTGCTCTCTGTCGCGGCGCGCCACATGGCTGCATCTGTGAGATGTGCATAGCGCAGGTGTGTGTGTGTGTGTGTGTGCATGTGTGCATGTGCGCGTGTGTGTGTGTCCACCAGGCGATGAGTGTGCGGCTGCACTCTGTCGCGGCGCGCCACCTGGCTGCGTCTGTGGGGGATGCATGGCGCAGGTGTGTGTGTGTGTGTGTGTGTGTGTGTGTGCGTGTGTGTGTGTATGTGTGTGCGTCCACCAGGCGATGAGCACGCAGCTGCACTCTGTTGCGGCACGCCACTTGGGAGCATCTGTGGGGGATGCATGGCGCAGGTGGGTGGGTGTGCGTGTGTGGATGGGTGTGTTTGTGTGTGTGTGTGTGTGTGTGTGCGTGTGTGTGCGTGTGTGTGTGTGTGTGTGTGTGCGTCCACCAGGCGATGAGCGCGCGGCTGCACTCTGTCGCAACACGCCACTTGGGACCGAGTGTGGGGGATGCATGGCGCAGGTGTGTGTGTGCCTGTGTGTGTGTGTGTGTGTGTGTGTGCGTGTGTGCCTGTGTGTGTGTGTGTGTGTGCGTGCGTGCGTGCGTGTGTGTGTGTTTGTGGGGGGGGGGGCTGACTGAAGCTGGTCTCTCTCTCTCTCATTCTCTCTATCTCATTCCCTCTCTCTCTGATTCTCTCTCTTTCTCTCCCTCTCTCTCGTTAACTCTCTCTCCCGCGCGCGCACGCGTGCGTGCGCTCTCGCCCTCCCTTTCTGCTTGTGTGTGTGTGGTTGGGTTGACACCTCAACTGTGCCGCGGCTGGGTGCACGTAGCATGGAGATAGAGGCGCTGCCGGTGCCAATGCTGCCTGCATCTGACAGACTGCCGCCATGCATGCTGCCTCTGCGTGCCTTGCTCTGTGTCTCAGTCACCGCGTTTTGTTTTCAGGACTCCTCATTTTTTCGTTACTGGAGCAATTTGACTGAACATCCGGCTCCGTGGCTCCCAAATCCGTCTTCAAACGCCGGGAGCAACACACTGGCCGGTCCCCTTCCCTGCTCTTGCGTACCTCACAAACCAAATAAGCCCTGCTGCTGATGTGTGCCCGCTTTTGTTCCATGTTGTTACACAGGGGTTTCGTCAGCCTACTCACAAACCTTGCACACGAGAGTGCGGTGCACGATCGATTGCAGTGTGTTGCTGCCACTTCTACTACTGCTGCTGCTGCTGCTGCTGCTGCGGCTGCTGCTCCTGATACATGCCCACCTCAAACATGGTGTGTTCATCACAGGGGGCTTGTCAGCCTACTCACGAACGTTGCACACGTGAGCGCGGCGCAGGCGGCGTCACTTCTGCGGCCGTTTGTCTACCGCAGGTGTGGAACCATGAACCATTGGGGTTGTAAGGCTAAAGACAAGGGCTGTACTCAACCCATGAGTAGCATCCGCATGGGCCGTATTGTTTGCATGTGGTCGGCCTGCACGTCGCGCACGTGAGCGCTGCTCAGGTGGCATCGTTCCTACGCCCTACCACAGCCCTCTATAGTGTTACCTTGGGGTTACACTCTACACCCACAGTGTAATGGCTTTGTTACAAGGCTCTACCATTTGCGCAAATGGCAGAGCCTTGTAACAAAGCCATTACACTGTGGGTGTAGAGTGTAACCCTGGGGTAACACTACAGGGGCTGTGGTAGGGACGGCCGTTTGCAACCACAGGTGTGTGCTATGGGGTGTGAAGGCGCCAGGCAGGGCTGCATCTGCATGGGCCGAAATGTGTGCATGTGGGCGGCCTGCATGCGCGCACGTGAGTGCGGCGCAGGCGGCGTCGCCCCTGCGGCCGATTGTCTACAGCAGGTGTGAATCCAGTGTGAACCATGGGCGTCGCAAGGCTAAAGACAAGGGCTGTACTCAACCCATGAGCAGCATCTGCATGGGCCGCATTATGCATGTAGTCGGCCTGCACATCTCTGCACGTGAGCGCTGCGCAGGCGGCCACGCTCCTGCGGCCGTTTGTCTACAGTAGGTGCGTGCTGCTAATGGATGTTGCAGTCATGCGTGACGCACCCAACAGGCAGTGTATCGGACCTGGCTTTGCGGTCAAACCCCGAGCTCTACAGGCGGTTGGCTGACTGTTGAGATTGCAAGGCCACGAATTTGTGCTATTTGGTCCAGGAGCTGCATTCGCATGGGCCGCGTTGTTCGCTGCGCAGGAGCTAGCGCGAGTGGGGCTGGCGTGCCCAGTGATTTCCTTTTTGGCTCTCCACAGCCATTTGGTTGTTTTCCAGCTGTACTTTGACCTTGAACACAGCTCAACCCCATCCAGTGGATCGTCAGTCTGGCAAGCCCGCCAGACAGAGCTTGTCGACAGCTTTCAAGTGACCCATGTATGAGGACAACGGGCAACGGGAGGTCAACAGTCAACGCGGTCAAAGTGAAATCCGGCTGTGGAATAATTAATTAAAAATCCTGAAACGGAAATCACTGGATGTGCCGTTGGCCTGCAACCTTGTGTGTGAGCACAGCGCAGGTGGTTTGCCCAAAGTCAGCCTAGCAGGATGGGGGGCAAATTCGGAATTTGGGGGAATTCTGACACGTTTGAGCACTTCAAATACAAAATGCAGGAGATGTGGACCACTCACTGCCAAGCCAACTACACCAGGCCAGGCTGTTGGAACTAATTGATTTAAAGCAATTGAAGAAGCAGTACCATCACGGCTTCAGCGGTGGCGACCGCCGACGCAACACAGAGTAAATCCGCTTGACAAATCGCAGCGTTCGTCACCGCGCTCATCCTCGGGGTCGCTCGTCTGCCGGTGACTGGCGTTGGAAGGTCTTCAGGCAGCCTCCATGACAACTCTGTTGTCCATGCCCCCCTGGAGGGTGGGACCTGGCCATGCATGAGGCATGGGGCGCCGGCTGAGCCCCATGCAAACGAGAGCTGGACAGCCATGCACTGCCAGGCGGGGACCGTTCCAGTCAGCGCCAGTCGGCTCTGCCGGCTTGACTGGCCACAAGGCCACTACTGTGACCCTGAGGAAGGTCCTCTCCTATATGCTCCTTGCCAGACATGTCTCTCAGAGACCGCTGTTTGGGGTAGTCTAGCCGGCGGGAGCGGTAGTCTATCGGCCGGGAGCCGGCGGTACTCTAGTACTTAAGTGTGCTGGAGTATCGGCGGGTGTCTCTAGTAGAAGAGTAGCCTGCTTAGCTGGAAACCCCGTGTTACTGTTACTGAAGAAGCACTGGGGGGGGGCAGTTATAGCGCCTTGGGCCGCCAGCTAGGTGACTGGTGCTTTGAATGAACCACATGCTGTGCCTAACAATCGCTGGCGTGTTTCTTGTCCGCAGGGAGAAGCTGGACGTCTCCTCCTGCCATGTGTGTTGCCAGTCGTGGGACCGGTTGTGTGCTCGAAGCCCGGAAGCCCTCGAGGTGCCCAATAACTCTTTACTCTTACTTATGTTCACCGAGTAGTAACAAACTGCCGAGACTGACGATTGCACTGCACGTTCATCCAATGCAGGGAGAAGCTGGACGCGGGGCGCCTCCTCCTCAGCGTCGTTACTGATCTCCACAACCTCAGCGCCGAGCTGGCGGCGCGCGCGGGCAAGGTGGGCACAGGCAGGTCGCTCCCATATGGTGTCATACAGTAGTTGTGCCGAGCCTCTGTCGCAAAGTCCAAGCGTTTGTGCGCTGAGGCCTTCCCGGGTGGGCCTGTCAGCGTCGTTACTGATCTCCACAACCTCAGCGCCGAGCTGGCGGCGCGCGCGGGCAAGGTGGGCACAGACAGGTCACTCCCATATGGTGTCATACACTAGGTGTGGCGAGCCTCTCTCCCCAATTCCAAGCAGTTGTGCGCTGGTGCCTTCCCGGGGGGGGCCTGTCAGCATCGTTACGGATCTCCACAACCTCAGCGCTGAGCTGGCTGCGCGCGCGGGCAAGGTGGGCAGAGGGAAATCCACGCCTTGCGATATGCATGCCGTATGCATGGCATGCTATACGGCATGAGTAAGTACGGATGGCGGGCGTGATGTGGGGATGAAGCTTCCGAGGAGACCCAGGGAATGGCGCCCCTCATGAGTGTCACGTCAGATCTCCACAGCCTCATTACAGAGCTGGCTGTGGACACTACCATAAAGGTAGTGCGCGCCTTCCCGGGACTGTTCAAACGTCCACACAGTTGCGTTCTTGTGCCTTCTTTTTCTTGTGCCTTCTTTTCACACAATAGCTCTCCTTTTCGCTATAGGACTACACGTTGGCAGGCAGCCGGCTGGTGGCTACCGCCCCTCATAAGTAATTGTTAGGGCCAGAACTGGACTTGGGTCTAGGCGGTGGTACTAGGACTAGAGGTAGTCTTTGCTGGAAAGCCGATGTAACTGTAACTGTAACTGCGTTCCCAGGAGGGTCTGCCAGTGTCGTGACCGACCTTGCACTCTCTCGCTGTCTCCCTCTCTCTCACACACGCACAAAGAAACACACACACACACACACACACACACAGGCCAAGAAGCCCGTATTCGACGCCGACGACATGCTCGACTTTGTAAACCTGCTCGACCTTGGCATGCTCTCCCCTGCCAAGGCGCCCCTCCCGCCGGGTTGGCAGCTTGCGTGCGGGGGGCGGTACCGCCTGGACCTGGGACAACAGGTACGTACCGTCTTTGGGTCGTTTGTGTACGTTTGGTGTTGCCTAGGAGAGCTGGCCGCCGCTACATCCCCATGCGCCACATATCCACACACGCACGCACACACACGCATGTATGCACACGCACACATACACACACACACACACACACACAAAACACCCTCAAGCATAAGATGTGTGCTAACAAAACACATGCACACACGCACACACACACAAATGCAGGTGCACCGCTGGTTTGCGTGTGTGCTTACCGAGATCGCGCAAAAGCAGCGCCTCGCGCTCGAACCAATGGCTGAGGGGCTGGACCGTGCGGGTGCATTTGCCGCTGAGGTGAGTTGCACCATAGAGTGCACCATGGTCAATCGTGTTTAGGTGTTCCATGTGTGCCGTGCGGACGCCGCGTGGACGCCGCTGCCGCTGCGTTGAGTTACATCACATAGAGTGCAAAGCGGCCAGGCATCTATATGTGTTACATGCGTGTATGTGTACAATGCACAGCTCCACCGATGACGGAGGGGCTGGACCGCGCGGGTGCAGCTGCCGCTGAGGTGAGTTGCAGAACATTGAGTGCAAAATACTGGTCGGGCATGTATAGCTACTGTCTGGCCAGGCATCTAAACCTACTGCCCACTACTGGCCAGGCATCTCTAGGTTTC
Organism: Chlamydomonas sp. UWO 241; assembly: GCA_016618255.1. Classification (NCBI taxonomy): domain Eukaryota; kingdom Viridiplantae; phylum Chlorophyta; class Chlorophyceae; order Chlamydomonadales; family Chlamydomonadaceae; genus Chlamydomonas; species Chlamydomonas priscui. The sequence goes on from VFSX01000047.1 coordinate 573,861, forward strand.
GCGTTTCTGTTTCCCCACATGCGTTTAACATGCGTTTGCTGCCGCTGCAGAAGGGGACCTAGGGGTGCGCCCGCGCTCTTTACAGAGTTGGGGTTCCCTACCACCAACAGCCAGCCAGCTCAGTAAGGTGCTCAGGCCATACGCGCCGAGCACGGTCTTATACGCCTTTAGAGGTGTCCCTGACTGTAACATCCATCATCATCATCAGGTTGTGCGTGTTTACGTAGTGCAGTGCACCACTGCTAACTGAGGACCTCGACCGCGCTTGCGCCGCCGCCGCCGAGACGAGTCACATCACATAGAGTAAACCGTATGCATGCTGTGCCTTCGCGGGGGTCCGCTACAGGCCTATTTCTTTCGACTTTGTACGCCTTAACGGTGGGGATTTCGACCTATTTTTTCCTGTGCGCTGCTTTTGCGCTGCCTGTAGAGCGTCTTGAACCGGGTTCGGAGCCCCCAAAGAGAACTGTTTTGTACCCTTGCGGTGCGTTTTCCGACTTTCGTGTTTGCGCTGCCTTTGTGGGGTGCTTTCGATCGTAAGTAGCCGCAGCGTGGCATATAAGGCATAGCGTGGGTACAGCAGGAAACGTAACCCTCCCCTGCAGGCGAAGCCTGCGCTCCCGGCTGAATTCCGAGCTGATTAGCTGCCCCATGGGCGACAGAGGCAGCGTACCCTTCCCCCTCCCCGCCAACGCACCACGTCCTCTCCCTAGTCATTTTGTTTTGGGCTCCTGGGAGCCATTTGGCTACTGACGATCCCATCAGATAGAGCTCAACCAACCAAGTTGCCTGACGGTCTGACGATCCCATCAAATAGATCTCGTCAAGAGCTTGAAAATGACCTATTTGATGGTCAACGGTCAACACTGAGGCAGCGGTCAAGGCGGTCAAAGGGACGTTGGTCCGCGCGCCGGCTCCCAGAAAGTAACTAAAAAATTGAAACCAAAACCACTGCCCCTGCCCACAGGCGCTGGCGGCGACGGTCGGCGGAAGTGCGTTCGCCACTCCTCGTGACAGCGGAGACGGACAGGATGGGGGCGGCGGGAGCGGCGGGGTGAGAGGCAGGAGATGGAAACACGCGTGCATGCGCGACCAGCCAGGGGCGACCCGATCTCTGCCTCCATTTCACTTTGTCTCTCTTGTCATGTCTGTCTCTCTGTCTCTGTTTCTCTCTCTCTCTCTCTCTCTCTCTCTCTCTCTCTCTCCCTCCCTTCTCTTCTCTCTCTCTCTCTTCCCTCTTCCCGCTCCCCGCTCCCCGCTCCCCGCTTCCTGTTACTCTCTCACAAACACACCCACAACCCGGTTGTAGGCGGCCGGTGGTGCGCGCGCGCCCGCTCGGCTCGAGTCGATGCACCGGGCGACGACCACGCAGCAGTCGGGCCCCGGGAGTGGGGACTCCACGCGCATGGGCGCGGTCGTGCGTGCGGGGGATGGGCGCGCACCACTGCTTTGTGTCATGTACAACGGCATGCGGCTGGACGACCAGGCGGTGGGTCGTAGCAGATGTACGCACAAACGCCCCCACACTCACTAAACACCACGGGCCCGGGCTCGCATTCCCTGCCACACACAATCCGCTCTTTCAATACGAATATCTACTTTACTCCGTCCGAGTTGCCAGACAACGGCAACCTCAACACCCAGGCTCACATCCCTCCCTCCCACACACAAAACACTCCCCTACTCTCCCGCACGCAGATCTACTTTGCCTCGTCCATGCTGCCCGTCACCGGCACCCTCGACACCCTCCTCTTCAACCCTGCGATGGACCGCTGGCGGCTCGCAAAGTTTGGGCCAAACCGCCTGGCGATGCTCTCGCCCGCGCTCCTGGAGGTCGTCGGGAACGTAGGGTGGGTGGCTGGACATGCGTGTGTGTGTGTGTGTGTGTGTGTGCGTGCGTGTTTGGTTGTGTGCGTCTGCGGGCATGCGTGTGGGAACGAGAGGGACGAGTGGAAGTGCGTGTGTGTGTGGCTTCCCAACGCACCCAGAGCACCCCCTGCAGCGCACCCCCTCAGAGCACTCCATCAGAGCACTCCATCAGAGCACCACCAGGCAAACGGCATCATCGCCTACCCATCCAGCCCCCCACCCTCACGCGCTCATGCGCACACCACAGCGGCTGCGCGGAGCACCTCACAACCTGCGCCTCCGACTGGGACGGCCTCTTCCTGCGCCTGCTGCGAGTGTTGCGGCACACACAGGACGCGGCACCACTGGCAGCGTGGTCGCAGGCCGGCCACACGTGGGCTCGGCAGGAGGGGGACAGCCTCCTGGAGGGCATGCACGAGCAGGTGCGTGGCGCTGTGACTGGGGGTGGACCGCGTGGCGATCGCATGCTGCTGTAATCGTGATCGCATTGTGCGCTGATGGTGTGCTCTGTTGGTGTGCTCTGAGGTTGCCATGTTGGTGCTCTCATAGTAGTGCTCTGTTGGTGCTCTCAAACTGCTCTGATGCTGAACTCACGGTGCGCTGATGGTGCTGCTTGCCCCAGGTGCGCGCGCGCCACCGCGGGTACGTCACTGCTGCTGCCGCCGCGCTCGCCGCTGTCAACGCTGCCAGCGAGGCCTCGGAGAGCGGGGGCGAGTCGTCCGGCGGCAAGAAGGGGGGCAAGGGGGGCGGGAGGAAGGGCAAGGCGGGTGGCGGTAAAGGCAAGGGCGGTGGCATGGCGGCTGCCAAGGCTGCCGCTGCTGCCGCGGCCGCTGCCGCGGCCGCCACGGCCGCGCTCGACGCGCGCGTGGCTGCCGCGTGTGTCGCAGCTGCCGGGCAGCTGCCGTGCCTGCGCCAGCACGCGGTTGCGCACAGCGTGAGCGTGGCGCAGCTCATGCTGTGCGTGCGGCTGCTGCCAGATGTGGAGCAGCGGCTGGAGCTGATCGCGCTGGTGCAGCCCGCCCTCTGGGACCCCTCCCGCATCGTGGACTGCGTGCTGGACCTGGACCACCCGGTCGTACTGCCGCTCACACCCGAGGAGTACGAACAGCAGGGAGGGGCAAAGGTGCGTGCTCGATGGGTGCATACGCATCCCTACGCACACGCACACACGTTTGCCTGCGGCGCTCATCATCAGGACTTACTAGCGCTGCTTCGTCGTTGTGACGCCCGCCGTGTTGTGTCGTGTGCGGCTGACCCGTGACCCCACAACGTCCCCCCATCACGCACAAACTGCAGGCGGCGATCGCGCACCTTGAGAGAGCCAAGGCTGACAAGGAGCAGGCAGAGAGGGAGGCCAAGGAGGCCGCGCAGAGGGCGCCCCCAGTCGTCGCCGCAGCCGCCGCTGCCGAGCAGCGCAAGGAGAAGAAGGAGCGCGCGTTGCCTGGCGCCGGCGCTGACGCCGACGGGTCGTCATCATCGTCGACCAGCAGCTCGGATGACGAGGCCGCACGCGCGCCCGCAGCCGCCTTGCGCGCGCCGCTGACGCCGCCCCTGCCGCCGCCGCGCCCGCCACTCGGGCTGCCGTGCGCTGGGTCTCCCGACACGCCCGCGATGCTTCTGCAGGTGTGTGCAGCATACATGCACGCGCGCACGCGTGCTCTCTCGCGCTCGTTCCGACTCTATCTATCTCCCCTCTCCACCTCCCTCACTACCTCACCCGCGCACTCCCCACTCTACTGCAGCTTGCGGCAGGCCGCCTCGGCTGGTCTCGACTGCGCCTCCCCTGGGCGCGCCCTCGCTGCCTCGACGGTGTTCCCATTCGGCTGCACCTCGGACAGGCAGAGCACCTGCAGGCGCTGCTGCGGCTGTGCCGCTTTGCGGACCTGGCTGTTGCTGCTGCTGCTGCTGCTGCTGCTGCTGCATCCGCATCTCCCGCGCAGCCAGGCAGCACCGGGGGAACAGCGGCGTCTGCGAGCAGAGGCGCCAGCAGCGTCGGCCGCCGGAGCGTGCGCATTAGCATGCCAGGGGAGGCAAGCCCCGACGCACTGGCTGTGCCATCCGTGCTGCGCGCCCTCCGCGGTGACGGCGGCGCGTTTGAGGTGTCACCCCACGGTCGTCAGCCGTGCCTCCAGCAGGTCCTTCGCTTCTGCTGCTTCTCGGTCCCTGCCGCTGACCTGTCGGGCACTGTTGAGCTCCAGGTGTGCGTGAGTCGTGAGCAGCAGGTGTGCGTGGCAGCGACGGTCATCCAGGCTGCGTGGCGCGGCTGGCGCGTGCGCTCAGCGCTCTACGCGCGCCTGCGCACCGGCTTTGGCGACAACGCGTGGCGCGCCGCGTGGGCGCTCTTCGTGCTCCGGCGCAGGACTGCGTTCATGCGCCAGCTGGCGTCTGATCTGTGGCTGGGCCACGCGCTGCTGGAGCTGCAGCTCAACACGGAGGCAGCAGTCGCGGCCTTCAACACAAAAGAGGAGGTCGTGGGTGCCAACGCAAGCACTGGCGGCAGCTGAGTCTATGCGCTGTTCCGCAGGCGCTTGGCGATGCCGGCGCCAGCTCGGTAGCAGCTGAGCTCCATGTGTGCTGCTGCGGCGTGGACCTCGCGTCTTCTCTGCCGGCGCTTAACCGTGGCTGCGACTCTCAACGCTGTGTGCACTGAACGTGCCATTGGGACTACTACCTTTTGTCCCTGCCACATAAACATAACCCACACCACTGTCGACCCTTGAACTTCTTTCACAGCAACTGGACCTGATCCTGATCCTATCAGATATAGGTGGTTGGGGCGGGCGCAGCTCCTTGTGTGCACTTGACCGCTGATTGATTGCTTGATTGCGAGTGTGTTGTTAAGCTGACGCTCTGTCCTCGCCACAGCCCGCCTAACTCTCCTCGCACAGTCGGTCAGCGGCTCCGTGGGCGTGTCTCATTTGCGACCTGCCATGCCGGTCCCTTCACGCTCCACTTCCCGGCCTGCCTCTCTGATAGGCGTGAGAAGTCTGAGAAGTCTCATCGACAGGTGCAAAACGCGCACGTGCGCGTTTTGCGAATTGAGTGCACCTGTCGGGTGCTGGCAACAGCGTTCTACCTCTCCCTTCCTCAACACTCCTGAGGCCACAAGAGGCCATGTCCAAGTGTGCCTACGACATCGGAAGTAGTTTCGGAGTGAGTTTTAGAGTGGGGTTCGAACCTCGGAGGCCATCATCTCGTCTCTGGTGCTCGCCCCATTCCACAATCGCCCTTGCCTTCTTACACTCACGAAACTCGACGACATGGGTGCCAACCATCACCGCAAATCCGCACAGCCCGACGAGCGTTCCGAAGCACCTACTCACCATGTCGTCCCATCAAAGCTCACCCCTCGCGCGCCCCTCGGTGCCAAGGGCGGCCGCATCCGAGACACCAGTTCGGCATGGATCGCCCTGATCGCGTCGGTTCTGGTGATGTCGCTGCTGAGCTCGCTGGCGTTCGTGGCGCACGCGCAGGCGCCTCCTCTCCCTGCTCTCGCACAGGCAAGTGCTAGCCCCTCCTCACCCCTTGCATTGCCTTGCATCGCACACCTTGCCAGTGTGTGCCAGCGCCAGGGGCGTGGCTCGCACCTGCCAAGTGGCGATCACCGGGGTCGCATGAGATCGTCGCCGCATGGCGTTCCATCGCCGGCACGCGTTGCACGTCTTTTTACATCCTGACGGTGCGCGCACCTTGCCCCCTCTCGAAACGGCACCTCACTTCACCTTGATTTTGATGTTTGAACTCTTTCCCACTACTTTCGCAGGCCAGCTGCCACCCACCTTCTCGCTGCGCGCGTGGCAGCCCTGCGCATGCTGCAAGAACGCCACCTTTCACCTGCCTTCTCATTCCTGATGGGCCTCTTTCCCCCCGCCACACCCCTCTCCTCCCTCTGCGGACACCTTCCGACACCCCTCTGCGAATCTCCCTGGCAGACCTGGCTGTGCCTCAAGCACCTTCCTGCTACCTTCTCCCCACTCTTTGCGTGGACCCACCCCATCTCCACCACCACCACTCCACTCCCACCACTCTTCACTACCTCCCAGCCACCCTCTTTGTGCCGTCTCCCCGACTCAGGCTCTGTCTCTGTCACTACCTGTTACTCAGGCTGAGGCTGCCCTGACCGCTGCCTTCACATGGCTGCCTGAGGCCCACCTTCCCTGCACCTCCTAGGATCGAATGTGTGAACGCCAGCTGCCCCCTCTATCCCTGCCACTCCCACACACGTGCAGGTTGAGGGCTACCTGCCCGCTACCTCCACCGCCGTGCTCGCGAGCCCGAGGCCCACCTACCTCTCATCTCCTAGGAACGAATGCGCGCATGCCTGCTGCTCACTCGGCCCCGTGCCACTCATCTTGTGCACGCAGGCTGAGGCCGATCTGCCGGCTGCCTTCACCGCCGTGCGTGTGTATCCCTGTCCGCCACGACGGGGATACTCCTCTGGCACTCACCCCCTCACGCCCACCTTCCCTCCACCTTCTCACATATCTCGCATCGCTTGCTGCTGCTGCGCCTCCCACTCCCCGCGAGCACGCAGGCTGATTCTGACTTGCACGCTGCCCTCACCACCCTGCGCGCGTGCCTGAGGCCCACCTTGCCTCCACCGCCCTAGCGACCGAATGTGCGCATGCCTGCTGCTCACGCTGCCCTCTCTGTACCTGCCACTTTTGCCACACTTCGTAAGCTTATGCCGACCTGCCTGCTGCCTTGGGCACTGTGGGCGTGTGCCCGTCGCCCACCTTCGCTCCACCTCCTAGGACCGAGTGCCTGCCCGCTGCTCAAACTCACCCCGCTGCCCCCTCTGTCCCTGCCACTCGCGATGTGTACGCAGGCTGAGGCCGACCTGCCAGCTACCTTCACCGCCGTGCGCGCATGCCTGCCCTTCACGCTGCTCATCGAGCCGCCGGGCGCCAACGCCACCGCCAACGCCACCGCCGACGCGAACGCAGGTGCGTGCACCTGGTTCTGCTCACGGCTGCCCGCCCGCCCGCCCGCCCGCCCGCCTGCCTGTTTGTGTGTGCTGCCCTACCAAACACACACAGATACACACACAGTAACAGTAACAGTAACACGGGGTTTCCAGCTAAGCAGGCTACTCTTCTACTAGAGACCCCCGCCGATACTCCAGCACACTTAAGTACTAGAGTACCGCCGGCTCCCGGCCGACAGACTACCACTTCCGCCGGCTAGACTCCCCCAAACAGCGGTCTCTGAGAGACATGTCTGGCAAGGAGCATATAGGAGAGGACCTTCCTCAGGGTCACAGTAGTGGCCTTGTGGCCAGTCAAGCCGGCAGAGCCGACTGGCGCTGACTGGAACGGTCCCCGCCTGGCAGTGCATGGCTGTCCAGCTCTCGTTTGCATGGGGCTCAGCCGGCGCCCCATGCCTCATGCATGGCCAGGTCCCACCCTCCAGGGGTGCATGGACGACAGAGTTGTCATGGAGGCTGCCTGAAGACCTTCCAACGCCAGTCACCGGCAGACGAGCGACCCCGAGGATGAGCGCGGTGACGAACGCTGCAATTGGTGAAGCGGATTTACTCTGTGTTGCCTCGGCGGATGCCACCGCTGAAGCCGTGATGGAAGCCCGCCTCCACGGGCACCCATCTTGACCAATGTTCAACATGCATTGACGGGCGCCAGCTCCTCCGCTCGTCGATCAACTCGTCGAGATCGGTGCCGCATGGCGTCCTGCATGGGGGGAGGATAAGGGCCGTCTCCCAGCACGGGCCGCGGCAGCGCCGCGGCTACTCGCCAAGCCATGACAGCGCCGGGCAAGCCGCTCCTGAAGTGTTCCACCGAGGGGCAGTCTAGCAGGAGCCTGGCCAGTCATATTTTACCCCGCTCGTCAGCGGCACGGAGATCCTCGTCACCAGCAGCGCCGCATTGCTGGGTCCAGGGCTCGACGACGAGAACGCGCCTCCGTTAATCGAGCCCCTACATACACACACAGTTACAAAACAATTACACACACACACACACACACACATACACCACAGGAGCCAACGCCACCGCTACCGCTGCCAACGGCACTGTTTCCATCACCGCGGAGCAGGCCGTCATTGACGCTGTGTCGGTGAGACTCAGCAGGGGAGGGAAGCGGACAGCAGGGCAGGGCCCGGGTGGGGGTGGGGGTGGGGGAGACGGGCTGGCATGGGGCGTTGGTCACTGCAGAGCAGGCTGGGAAGACGGGTTCCCATGGGGAGACGGGCTGCCATGGGGCGTTGTTCACTGGGGTGCCCATCACTGCATATCAGGCTGTCCTTGTCGCAGTCTCGGCGAGTCTCGCAGCAGGAGAGGGTGGCAGCAGGGGGGCAGCAGGGGGGCAGGGGGGCAGGGGGGCAGGCAGGGGGGCAGGGGGGCAGGGTGGCAGCAGGGTGGCAGCAGGACAGGGCAGCAGGAGAGGGTGGCAGGCAGCAGGGCAGGGCAGGGTGGTGGTGTTTTGGGTTGGGGGGAGACAGGCTGCCATGGGAACTTCCATGGGGCGTTTTTCACTGCAGAGCAGGCTGGGAAGACGGGCTGCCATGGGGAGACGGGCTGCCATGGGGCGTCCATCACTGCAAAGCAGGCTGTCCTTGTCGCAGCCTCTGTGAGTCTCGCAGCAGGAGAGGGTGGCAGGCAGCAGGGCAGGGCAGGGGGGGGGGGGGGGAGAGGGACTGCCATGGGAGCTGCGTGGGGTGTCCATCACTACAGATCATGCATTACTTGTCGCAGCCTCGGTGAGTCTCGCAGAAGGAGGGTGGCGGACAGCAGGGCAGGGGGGGGGGGGGGAAGAGGGGCTGCCATGGGAGCTACTAACATGGGGTGTAGATCACTGCATACCAGGCTGTCCTTGTCGCAGGATAGGTGAGTCTCGCAGCAGAAAGGGGTGGCAGGCAGCAGGGCAAGGCAGGGTGGGGGGCCGGGGCTGGGGGAAGACGGGCTGCCATCGGATCTTGTGCTTGCCCAGAGCTGTAACACACGGCGCGCATCCCGTGCGTTTGGCGTGAAAGTGCTCTTGCCCCGCCCTAGACATTCTAAACATAAATCCTAAACATCCTTGAAAATTCTGAACAACTCGGCAACAATTCGGCCCTTGACAAAAGTGCCGGCAAGGGAAAGCGTCTCCACGGTAGATGGGGTGTGCGAGAAGAGTGCTGGGCTGGCAATTGTGTACGGCCGCCCTGCCGCGGCTGCACACACGCACGCCAGCGACGCTGCCCCATGGCAGCGCAACTCAGCAACCCAATCGTCGCTGACTCTCATTGTCACTGCAACATGCATCCACACACACACACACGAACACGCACACATACACGCAAACGCACACACACATGCACATGCACACACACGCGCACACGCACATGCACACGCACACGCACGCGCGCACACGCGCACACACACACACACACACACACACGCGCACACACACACACACACACACACGCACACACACACACACATGCACGCACAAGCACACACACACACACACACTCACGCACGCAGGTGAACATTGAGGAGGGTGTGCTCGTGCTGTCGCTCAGCCAGGTGGGTAACGTACGGCAGTGCTTCGTCGGGGCGGCGATACACCGCCCCAGAGATTTCCGTGTCAGGACTTTTAATTAATTATTCCACAGCCGGATTTTGCGTTGACCGCGTTGACTGTTGACCTACCGGTGGCCATTCGTCCGCATGTATAGGTCACTTGAAAGCTCTATACAAGCTCTGTCTGACGGGCTCGTCAGACTTATAATCCACTGGAATGTTTGAGCTGTGTCCAATGTCAACAGTACAGCCGGAATACAGCCAAATTGCTGTTGAGCTGAAAAGGAAATCACTGCACCGCCCTGAGCGGTTTTGCGGTGGTACCAAATGACCAAAAGAATGGTTGGCCTAATAGTTGCCAGCCAACCGCTGGGAATCGCACGAATGTAGGCGAAACCTTCCCGAAAAGTGTGGAATAGACGATGTTCACACTTGTCCGGTTCATCTAAAACAATACAAAATGTATGCAGAGGAAGCACTGATGGCCAGGGGGGGGGGGGTCACAGGTTTTCGCAAGCCTAGGCGAGTGGGTCATCGTCGTCGAAAGCGGAACCCAACGGGAGCGCCTAGACGCTGGGTAAAAAGACAAGACAAGAGAAGGAAAAGCTTTAAGCCAGCAAGGGGATCACACACAGTCCCCCAGCACAGAACCCGGTGGTGAAGAAGTGTGTGTGTGCAGCTACAGGCCCCGGTCAGTTTTCCGAACGCAAGCGCGCGCGCACGCACACACGCACGCACGCACACGCGCACGCGTACTCACGCACACACGCACATACACACACACGCACACGCGCACACACCCACACCCAATGCCCCCAATCCCCCCTCCCTATCACCACCAAACACACACAGGGGGCTTAACCAGCGCCCGCCACATCAGCATGACTGTCACGGCAACACACACACACACGCATACACACACGCACACACACACACACATACACGCACACGCACACACACACACGCACACGCACGCACCCCTCCCCCCACCCACCAATCCCACGCATAGGGCTTTACAAGCGCCCGCCGCATCAGCATGACTGTCACGGCCGGCAACGCGAGCGGCCTCGCGTATGTGCAGAACTTCGGTACCGGTGGGTCCGTTGCCGTTCACCCTGAACCCTAAACCTTAGGCCTGAACCCTAAATTCGAATCCTACAAACCCTCAAGCCGCAACCCTCAAACCCTTTACCATGAACACAACTCGTGAGCGCCCGCGCATACGCGCAGAACTTTGGCACTGGTGGGTTCATTTTGCCCTTTACCCCGAAACCTAAACCCTAGATCCCAGACCATGAACCCGAAGCCCTTAACCCCAAACACTAACCCCCTAAACCCGTAACCCTAATATCTCACCCTCCAACCCTAAAACCTGAACCCTCAAACCCTTGACCCTCAACCCGCAACCCTAAAACTCAATATGTGAAACACGACGCGCGCACCCTCGCTTGCGTTCACGCACACACATACACACACACACACACACACACACACAGGCGACGTCGTCCTCTCTCCTGGCTTCACCCCTCCCGACCTCTTCCTGTCTGCCAGCTCCATCGGCGGCGTCTTTGTTTACGGTGTCGAGGCTCCGGTGGGTGTGTGACAGCCTGTGTGCAACCACAAGTCAATCCGAGTCTTAGCTTGGGGGGGGCCCTCTCGTCCATCACCTGAGCTCCCTCCCGACCTCTTCCTGTCTGCCAGATCCATCGGCGGGGTCTTTGTGTACGGTGTCAAGGCTCCGGTAAGTGTGTGACAGCCTGTGCGCAACCAAAAGGTCAATCCGAGTCTTAGGTTGGGGAGAGCCCTCATGTCCGTCACCTGGCTTCACCGTCCCCGACCTCTTCCTGTCTGCCAGATCCATCGGCGGGGTGTTTGTGTAGGGTGTCAAGGCTCCGGTGAGTGTGTGATAGCCTGTGTGCAAACACAAGGTCCATCCGAGTCGCAGCTTGGGGAGAGCCCTCTTGCCTGTCGCCTGGGGTCCATCACCCCTCCCAACCTGTACGTGTCTGCCAGCTCCATCGGCGGCGTCCGATGAGGAGGATCCGTTTACGAATACCCTACCCTGTGCATGTGTGTCTGCGTGTAATGCAGTGCACTAGCAGCAGCAACCAAGAGCCCTAGTTTGGCAACCGCCTGGTTTCGCCCCTCCCGACCTCTTCCTGTCTGCCAGCTCCATCAGCAGCGTCTGTGTGTATGGTGTCGAGGCTCCGGTGAGTGTGTGACGGCCTGTGTGCAACCAAGAGGTCGATCATAGTCTTAGCTTGGGGAGAGCCCTCATGTCCGTCACCTGGCTTCACCGCCCCCGACCTCTTCCTGTCTGCAAGCTCCATCGGCGGCGTCTTTGTGTACAGTGTCGCGGCTCCGGTGAGCCACACAGGGCGTATTCGTTAGGGCCTGCCAGCATGTAATCTAACATGTATCAGCAAGCATCTTCTCTCCCAGTGGCCCGTGATGACGCACCCGTCATCCACTCTCTCACTCTCTCACTCACTCTCTCGTCACTCTCTCACACACCCCGCAGACCCTGCGCGTCGTTACAGACAGGAGCTCAACCGTGTTTGTCAACGACACCTACACTCTCCCTCTGCCCTCTTACTGGTCCGTGATCACCCGCCCCTACACCGTTTCTGCCTCCCTCTTCTCTGTCCCTCTCTCACGGTCTCTCTCTGCCTCTCTGCCCTCTGCCCCCCTCTTGCTTTTCTTTCCACTTCACTCGCGCTCCCTCACTCAATCTCCCTCTCCCTCTCTCTCACTCTCTCATTCTCTCACTCTCTCTCACTCTCTCTCTCTCTCACTCTCACACACCCCGCAGACCCTGCACGTCGTTGCAGATGGGAGCTCCACCGTGTTTGTCAACGGCACCTACGTGCTCCCCCTTCCCACCCCCCTGTCTGCCTCCCTCTTCTCTGTCTCTCTCTCACGGTCTCTCTCTGCCTCTCTGCCCCCTTGCCCCCCTCACTTTTCTTACCACTTCGCTCGCGCTTACTCACTCTCTCACTCTCTCACTCTCTCTCTCACTCTCACTCTCTCTCACTCTCTCTCTCACACACCCCGCAGACCCTGCGTGTCGTTGCAGTTGGGAGCTCCACCGTGTTTGTCAACGGCACCTACGCGCTCCCCCTTCTCACCCCCCTGTCTGCCTTCCTCTATCTGTCCCTCTCTCACCGCCTCTCTCTGCCCCCCTGCCCCCCTCTCACTTTTCTTACCACTTCACTCGCGCTCTCTCACTCTCTCCCACTCTCTCTCTCTCTCTCTCTACCACTATCTCTCACTCTCTCTCACTCTCTCTCACACACCCCGCAAACCCTGCGCGTCGTTGCAGGCGGGAGCTCAACTGTGTTTGTCGACGGCAACAATGCGCTCACATTGTTCCCAGACTGGCCAACGATGACCCGCCTGTGCACCCTTTCCGCCTCCCTCTCTCTGTCTCTCTCTGTCACATGGTATCTACTTCATCTCTTCTCTCTGCCTCTCGGCCTCTCTCTCCCACTATCTCAGGTGCGTCCCACACGACTGTAAAATCCATCATCATCATCATCATCATCATCATCATCATCATCGCACCTGCTCACCCCCACTCCCTCACTCTCGCTCACCCTCACACACACATGAACACGCACCCCGCAGACCCTGCGCGTCGTTGCGGACGGGAGCTCCACCGTGTTTGTCAACGGAACCTACGCTCAGGCTGAGGTGTCGACCAGCGGCCTCGCCACTGTTTACCTCGACGGTGGGATATTTTAAGTCATATGCATTGGTTTTCTTCACCCTTCTTCACCATTTTCGAGTTGCATACTCAAATCAGTTCAGCCTCGTAGTAGTGGGACGCACCTACGCGCAGGCTGTGGTGTCGGCCAGCGGCCTTTCAATCGTGTACCTTGATGGTGCATTTTGCTTGGTGATGCAAACATTTTTTTAATCCACCGGCAAATGAACAGGGCCTCGCACCGACCACAGCCTAGGGTGCATGCACATGCAGGCCGAGGTGTCATCCAGCGGCCTCGCCACCATGTACCTTGACGGTGGGATGTGTACACATTTGCATCGGTTTCCTCCACCTTGCATTTGCATCGGTTTTCTTCACCTTTCTTCACCGTTCTGTTAGTAACATACTCAAATCAGTGCAGCCTAGTAGTAAAGGGACACACCTACGTGCAGGCTGAGGTGTCGTCCAGCGGCCTTTCTTTACCGTGTTTCGAGTTTAATGCTCAAAACAGTGCAGCCTAGTAGTAGCGGGACACACCTGTGCGCAGGCCGAGGTGTCGTCCAGCTGCCTCGCCACTGTGTACCTCAATGGTGCGTTTTGCTTGGTGATGCAAACATAGTTTTTTTAATCCACCGGCAAATGAACAGGGCCTCGCATGGACCACAGCCTAGGGGGCACCTACGCACAGGCTGAAAAGTTTCGACCAGTGGCCTCGCCACTGTGTCCCTCGATGGTGCGTTTTTCTATTTTAAATCGGCAAATAAACAGGACCTCGCATCGACCACAGCCTAGGGGACACCTACGCGTAGGCTGAAAACTTTCGACCAGCGGCCTCGCCACTGTGATCCTCGATGGTGCGTTTTGCTGGGTAATGTGATGATGGATTTTACAGTCGTGTGTGACACACCTACCGGCAGCGTGTGCTACCCTGCCCGGCGTATAACGCCCGAGCGCTACAAACGAGTGGCTAGCTACTGGTGGTGGGGGGCATGTGGGTCGGGACTGGACCTAGACAGGGCACGCGGCCCGCAGATCCGACTCCTCCCCGTGCAGGCACGGGCGGGGTTCACAGGCCCGCGGGATCGATGTTAAAGTTGTTCTTAGAATGAATCGGCAAAAAAAGCCTCGCATCGACCACAGCCTAAAGGGGGGACCTACACACAGGCTGTAGTGTCGCCCAGCGCTCTTGCCACGGTGTACCTCAAATGTGGAATATGTGCACGTTTGCATCGGCTTTCTCCCCCCACACTCCCCAACCTGCACCTCCTACCACTTTAGTTGAACTACAACTCTACCCACCCTCTATGCCCACTCGCACCTCCAAATATCACACACGCACACACACACACACACACACAGCCAACACGACCGAGAAGACCGACGTGCGCGTCGCTATGAGCGGCATCACCGCAACAAGGGTGGCTTACCCGTCGCCTCCTCCCTACAAACGCACCCCCCCCACACACACACTCAAACCCAAATCTTGCCCGCAGCTCACACACGCAATACACTCTCCTGTGCCCACAGCAAACACCACCGAGAAGACCGACGTGCGCGTCGCTATGAGCGGCATCACCGCAACGTGGGTGGCTAGCGGCCCTGGCACCATGATCACCGGTAACGCTGACAGCATGGCAAAGGTGTGAATAGGCACGTGTGTGTGTGTGTGTGTATGTGTGTGTGCGTGTGTGTGTGTGTGTGTGGCTAGAGGCCCTGGCAACATGATCACCGGTAACGCTGACCACACGGCAAAGGTGTGACAGGCACGTGAGTGTGTGTGCGTGTGTGTGTGTGTGTGTGTGCGTGTGTGTGGTTGGGTGTGTGCCATCACTGGAAAGCGGCCCTGCTGCCATGATCCCCGGTAACGCCGACCACATGGCAAAGGTGTGGATGCGGGCGTGTGTGTGTGTGTGTGTGTGTGTGTGTGTATGTATGTGGTTGGGTGTGTGTGTGTGTGTAAGTTTGTGCCTTCACTGGAAAGCGGCCCTGGCACCATGAACCCTAACGCTGACCACATGTCAAAGGCGTGGATGTGTGTGTGTGTGTGTGTGTGTGTGTGTGTGTTTGTGTATTTGTTGTGTGCGTGTTTGGGTGTCTGGGTATGGGTGCCACCATCATCACCGGCACCGCTGACCACATGTCGAAGGTCGGTTTCATCCATCGGTTTCGTCAGTTTGTATCAGGTTTTTATATCAGCTTCATCGGTTTTCCCCCCCCAGTTATTTATGTATCCCGCGCAGGTTTACTTCACTGGGAGCTCGTGCACCATGGCCAGCAACCTTCTGGGCTGTTTCCACCAAGATTCTTCCACACACCATGCATCCACATGGTGGTGCTTGATACTAACCAGCTCGGATATTTTATCCCCCCCCCTCCCTCCTCCCTCCCTGTTATCTACTCCTCCTCTCTGCAGGTGTACTTCACTGGCGGCTCGTGCACCGTCGCGAGCAGCCTGCTCGGCTTTGGCATGCTGTCAATGAACATATTCGGTGGGTGCCGCACTGTCCTGATTAAGGGATATCGGAACGGGGAAGGGAGTCTCGAAAGAGGGTTGTGGGGAGTGTTGTGCAGCCGTTTTGGTGCTGGGCCTGTGCACCTTGGGTCTGATCGCGCGCTGTGGGGTTGATAAATTACGCTGTAGTTGGTTTGGAAAGGCTAGCAGTCACATACAATGTGACTTATGCCAGAGTTCGAATTTGGGGGCAAGTGGGTGCTGGGCACGTGCACCGTGGCAAGCAGCCTGCTTGGCTTCGGCATGCTGTCGATGCACATATTTAGTGGGTGCACTGATACCAGATTCTGGGGAGTTGCATCGGGGATGAGAGGGCTGTGGGGAGTTTGAGGCAGCCGTCATGGTGCCGGCCCTGTGCTCCTTTTGTTGGCCAGCCTGCTGGGCTGTCGATGCACATGATCGGTGGGTGCCACTGACTGACAAGATTCAGGGATTTGGGATCGGGGAAGGGAGGGTGGTGGGGAGTTTTAAGCAGCCGTCATGGTGCTGGCCCAGGGCTCCTTTTGTTGGCCAGCCTGCTGGGCTGTCGATGCACATGTTTGGTGGGTGTTGTACTGTTATATGACTCGGGGGATTCAGGTCGGGGATGACGGGGTTGTGGGGAGTTTGAAGCAGCCGTTTTATGGTGCCGGCCCTGCGTTCATTGTCTTGGCCGGCCTGCTGGGCTTTCGATGCACGTGGTTGGTGGGTGCTACGCTGAGGTACACGACTGTAGGGGAATTCGGATCGGGGAAGGGAGGGTGGAGGGGAGTTTGACGCAGCCGTTACGGTGCTGGCCCTGCTCTCATTTTGTTAACCAGCCTGCTGGGATGTCGATGCACATGGTTGGTGGGTGACGTACTGGTGAGGTTCATACACGCAAACGCATGCTGACACCCTTACACAGACATGATTTCGGTGCCGTGCTGATAAGGTTCACACACACACGCGCATGCAGCCACAACACACACACAGACACAGTTTGCGCCCTGGCATGCACGCACACGCTCTCCTCCCCAAATCCCCGAGCCCATGCCGCCCTCCCCCCATGCCCTCCCCATCCCAATTTAGGCGACCCGTGCACGCGCGGCGACTTCACCGCACCTCCCCTCGCCCCTGCCTTCAGCTGCGGTCTCAGCGTGTCTGGCGGCAGCAGGTGTGTGTGGGTGTGTGGGGTGTGTGTCAGCAGTAGCGGGCAAGTTTGTGTGTGTATGTATGTGTGTGTGTGTGTGTGTGTGCGCGTGTGTGTACGTCCCTCACCCCCTTCATCTGCGCTCCAAGCGTGTCTTGCGGCAGCAGGTGTGTGTGTGTGTGTGTATGTGTGTGTGTGGCGTCAGCGTGTCTGGCAGCACGCGCACACACACAAACACGCACACACTCTTTATCTCTCGCCCCCCCCCCTCCCACTGCAGCTGCCACGCCAGCGGCATCGCGCCCCTTTCCGGTTTTAAAATCTCATGGGGCGTCACCAACACCTCGCCACCTGCATAAACACACACACACACGCACGCGCACACACACACAGACTCTCTCTCACACAGAGAGAGAGAGATCGTTACAGAGAACTCTGCACGGCAGACCTAGATAGGCTGTCTCTAGTCATGAATTGAGGAGATTCCGTTTGAAGGCGGGAGACCCAACCGTGCGCCAGCAAGAGGGTGAACAACCTCATTCGTAAAGCTGTGGGGGAAAGGGTCATTGGCGGGTCATTGGCGGCTGTGTTCGTCAATCCGCCTCGACTGAGTTTAAACTAGGTGTCGGTAGAAGGACTTCCACAGTTGTGGAAATCATGCTAAGATGATCTACTCGGTGGTGACTCGCTCGGCGAACTCGGGGCGCTCGGGGATGTCGCGTGTGAGGTTGAAGAGATGGATATTTGCGGAGGGCGTAGAACGTGACGAAGTCGGCGCAAAATTCACCGGCGTGAGCCGAAAGAAGGTGATGGCGCCGCCGGCATAGAAAAGACGTGTCCGAACAGCGGTAGTCGTGCAAGTGGGAGGCAGTGGGAGGGAGGCAGCGGGAGGGTAGTCGGAGGGAGAGGGGGAGGGGCGAGGGGAGGGTTAGGGAGGGGCGGGGGGCACAGGATGGGGTGGGGTGCAGTGGGGATGCAGGGGTGGAAGACAGGAGAAGGGAGGGAGGAGAGGGGAGAGAGGAGGGAGCCACACTGTGGCCCGGCCACATGACGCATACATAGGCGCTGGTAGCATGGGGGGGCGGCGCATGGGGTGCAGGTGCGCGCATGGGGAGGGGCAACTCCCTGTGACGAGCATGTGGGTGTATGGAGGTCGACGGGACAGCAGTGGGATAAGCGCTTAGTCTCTTGAGGTGGGGCGTGGGGTTGAATCAACGACTGGGCGGTGGGCGGTGGGCAGGACGGTGGCGGCTGGAGGAACTCGCAGTGGGGCGCCCACAGAGTGGGGCGCCCACAGAGTGGGGCGCCCACAGAGTCTCACACACACACACACACTCCCCCCTGCAGCTGCCACGCCAGCGGCATTGCGCCCTTTTCCGGAAGCTGCAACATCTCATGGGGCGTCACCAACACCGTGCCACATGCACACACGCATCAAAAGGCACACACGCGTGTGTGTGCACCCCCCCCCCCCCACACACACAGACGTGCGCACACACACAAAAACGCAGCTGCCATGCCAGTGGCATCTTTACCCCCTTGATGGCGGCTCCAACATCTCATGGGGCGTCACCAACACCTTGCCACCTGCACACATACACCCAAACGCACATACGCGTGCGTGCACCCCCCCCCCCCCCCAACCCCCCCACACACGTGCGCACACACACAAACACGCAGCTGCCATGCCAGTGGCATCTTAACCCCCTTGATGGCGGCTCCAACATCTCATGGGCCGTCACCAACACCTTGCCACCTGCACACACACACTCACACGCACACGCGTGCGTGCCCCCCTCCCCCCCCCCTCCCACGCACACGTGCGCACACACACAAAACGCAGCTGCCATGCCAGTGGCATCTTAAACCCCTTGATGGCGGCTTCATCTCATGGGCCGTCACCAACACCTTGCCACCTGCACACACACACTCACACGCACACGCGTGCGTGCCCCCCCCCCCCCCCCCACACACACACTCACATGCGCACACACACAAACACGCAGCTGCCATGCCAGTGGTATCTTGAACCTTTTCATGGCGGCTCCAACATCTCATGGAGCGTCACCAACACCTTGCCACCTGCACACACACACCCAAACGCACACACGCGTGCTTGCACCCCCCCCCCCACCTACCCACCCCACACACGTGCGCGCACACACAAACACGGAGCTGCCATGCTAGTGGCATCTTGAACCTCTTGATGGCGGCTCCGACATCTCATAGAGCGTCACCAACACCTTGCCACCTGCACACACACACCCAAACGCACACACGCGTGCGTGCACCCCCCCCCCACCCCCTACACACACACGTGCGCACACACACAAACACGCAGCTGCCATGCCAGTGGCATCTTAACCCCTTGATGGCAGCTCCAAAATCTCACGGGGCGTCACCAACACCTTGCCACATTCGCACACACAAAAAAAAACTTTCGCTCACGCACACACGCACGCAAAATCGCACGAACACACACACACACACACACACACACACACGCGCGCGCGCACACACACACACACACACACACACACGCACGAACACACACACACACACACACACACACTCCCCCACCCCTCCTACCTGAAGCTGCCACGCCAGCGGCATCGCGCCCCTTTCTGGTTTCAACATCTCATGGGGCGTCACCACCTCTGCGCCGCCCTCCGCCGACGGCACCACCACCACCACCAACCCCGGTGAGAGGCGTATGGATTTTTTTCACAAATCAGGGAACAGGGATCAGGGATCAGGGTCTTTGGAGTGGAGCTTATGATCAGGGATCAGGGATTGGGCTTAGGATCAGGGAGAGGGCTGTAACCTGCACGTTTTCTTCCAGTAGGTTCCAGCTGCGCTCTGGTACCGCCCTCCGCCGACGGCACCACCACCACCACCAACCCCGGTGAGAGGCGCACTTATGGCTCACGTTCCAGGGTCGAGTTGCTCACAACCCTAAGCCAACCGAGTTGCCAACCCTAAGCCAACCGAGTTGCCAACCCTTAGCCAACCGAGTTGCCAACCGAGTTGCCAACCGAGTTGCCAACTGAGTTGCCAACCCTAAGCCAACCGAGTTGCCAACCCTAAGCCAACCAAGTTGCCAACCCTAAGCCAACCGAGTTGCTCACAACCCTAAGCCAACCGAGTTGCTCACAACCCTAAGCCAACACATTCACAACACCTGAGGCGGCGCCTCAGGTGCTCCGACCGGCTTAGGCGCCGCCTGAGGCGCACCCCTGATCGCCTCAGGGGTTGCCTCAGGCATTATCTAAACCGCCTCAGGCGGCACCCCACCGCCTCAGGCGCCCACCACCGCCTCAGGCGCACCCCGGACCGTCTCAGGCGTTATGATCGCATTCCATGGCGCGGATCAGACGTTGGGATTTTGGTAGGGAAGTTAGTTGGTTATTTAGCTGTAACCTAAGCCCTTGCAGTGCTAGGCCCCAAGCCCAGTCGCGCTCTGACGCCACCAACGGCGCTGCCACCACCACGTGGTGGTGCACCACCACCACCAACAACAACCCTTCTTAGAGGCGCTTTGGACCTAGGTCAGGGATCAGGGATCAGGGATTGTAACTTGCATTTTTGTTTTCAGTGGGGCCTAACCGCACTCAGACGTCACCAACGGCACTGCCACCACCACCATCACCAACAACAACAACCCTTCTGAGAAGCGCGTTGGACCTAGGTCAGGGATCAGGGATCAGGGATCAGGGATCTGGGATCAGGGATCAGGGATCAAGGATTGTAACTTGCATTTTTGTTTTCAGTGGGGCCAACCGCACTCAAGACGCCACCAACGGCGCTACCACCACCACCACCACCACCACCACCAACCCCGGTGAGAGGCGCCGTGGACATAGTTCACGGATGAGGGATGAGGGATCGCAACTTGCGTTTTTTAAATTTTTTATTCAGTAGGGCCTAACCAACCTCTGCTGCTGCCAACGGCGCTAACACCACCAGCCTAGCCGCGTTTTTTTATTCTCCCTCGTTTTGACGTCACTTTTGCGTTTTTCTTTATTTTTCGGCATTTATTTTTAGAAATCGAGCTAACCTCACCCGCACGTCCTCATAATCATTTTATCGGCAAGGCAAAGCGGTATAACGGTGAATTACAAGGCAGACAAGCGCCACTTGACCCCCTATCCCCTGGAAGCAGTTAGGACCTATTTTGGAGGCGTCGCACAATAGCTCTCCTTTTTGCTCTGGGACTACACGTTGGCAGGCAGCCGGCTGGTGGCTACCGCCCCTCACAAGCAATTGTTAGGGCCAGAACTGGACTTGGGTCTAGGCGGTGGTACTAGGACTAGAGGCATTCTTTGCTGGAAAGCCGATGTAACTGTAACTGTGACAGACGACAAGGTGGTGAACAGGGCATTGGCCCAGCACCAGGAAACAACCACAAATCCTGATAACATATCCATCGCTGCGGCCCAGCTAGAGAGGCGATTCAGCGCGCCGATTGAGCCTCTGCACTCACGCAAACACGCTGGTGCACAAACACGCGCACGCGCCCGCCCCCACACGCATCACCCCACACCCCGTGGCCCTGCGTGGCCTTGCGGGCTCTGCTAGTAGAGCTCCCCTAGACGTGTAGTCTAGGCCTTGACTCACACCCCGGGGTCCTCATGGCGCGCACATGCAAAACTGAAAATAAAAAAATCCCCCCAAATCACAGATGGCACCGTCGTCGTCACTGTGCCTGGCACCAGCACACACACACACACACACACACACACACACGCAGATGGCACCGTCACTCTCACTGGGACCGGCACAACCACACACACACACACACACACACACACACACAAAAAAAAACTGACACACGCAGATGGCGCTGTCACCGTCACTGGGCCTGGCACCAGCACACACACACACACACACACACACACAAAGAAACACACACACGCACACACACACACTCGCACACACGCAGATGGCACCGTCACCGTCACTGGGCCTGGCACCAGCACTACCACTGGCCCTGGCATGGCCTCGTCCACTTCGGTTTCCACGGGTGAGGATGACCACAGAGAGAGAGAGAGAGAGAGAGAGAGAGAGAGAGAGAGAGAGAGAGAAGAATATAGAAAGAGGCAAAGAGAGACAGACAGAGACAAAGAGAGAGAGAGAAGGATACAAAGAGAGAGAGGAGAGCGTAAGAGAGAGAGAGCAGAACGAGAGCCAGAGAGGAGAGAGAGAGGAAGGAGAGATGAGAGAGAGAGGAGGAGAGAGAGAGAAGAGAGAGAGAGAGAGAGAGCGAGAGAGAGAGAGAGAGAGAGAGAGAGAGAGAGAGAGAGAGAGAGGTAGCCTACGACGAGACGATGGCAACGGAGAGAGGAGAGAGAGAGGGAGCGTAAGAGAGAGAAGGCAACGGGATGTTACCGAAGAGAGCAACGCGGCAGGAGAGAGGCAGTAGGAGAACGAGAGAGAGAGAGAGAGAGAGAGAAGAGAGAGGGAGAGAGAGGGAGGGCGCAGTCGGGCGGGAGGAGAGAAGCACCGACAGAGAGAGGAGAGATTGAGTTAGAGAGGAGGGCGAGATCAGGACAAGAGAAGAGAAACCCATTCGCTTCATGGGTAACGACGGCCGGTGGTTGGATGCGCTTGCGCCATGCTGACGGGTGCATTGCGCTCTGCCCGGCGGGCAGGAAGCTGTGAGTCGGGGCGGCGTTGGCGCAGCACGTTCCCCTATGCATCTTCGCGCTATGTTTGCGCACTCGTTTCTGGGCGCATACCACGCGACGCGCGTGCGCTCTTGCGTTCAGGCGCGCGTGCCAACGCTGTGAGGGCGGCGGCGGCGGCGGCGGCAGTGGCGCTCACGTCCTCATGCTCGCGCTATGCGCGCACGTTTCTGGAGCGCACACGCGCGTGCGCTCGCCCGGCGGGCCGAAGCTGTGAGGGCGGCGGCGGCCAGAACAGCGCGCTAGTGGTTCTAGGGGCGCACCGGGACTGGTTGATCACCTACTAGTAGTTGATGGTTGATGTTGAGAAATTCGGGCTGGTGTTAACGTTGATGAGAGTTGTGCGCGATCACCCACTATTAGTTGATGGTTGATGTTGAGAAATTCAGGTTGGTGTTAACGTTAATGATAGTTGTGCGCATGCGTGCGCAGCTCGCACACGTGCGGCGGTGCGCTGCGCCCTGGCGGCGCCCAACGCTGTGAGGGCGGCGGCCGAAGCTGTGCGGGCGGCGGTTGGTGGGGCACACAGGACATGCTGGTTGATTTTGAGCAATGCAGGTTGTGGCCTCTCCTCGTAGAATGCGAACGGCTTCCTCCTTTCGCCTCAACTGTGTGGCCCAGACAGGGCGCATATGGTTATGCATTTTTTTGACTGTTCAACTCGCCTTGCTTTGAGCCTTCACTCCTCAGGCAGGCTGCCTCGTGCCGACACACCAGCCTCGATGTGCAGCAGGCAAGCGCGCACGCTTGCCATGATTGACATACGCCCCCGTACAGCCCTCTGGAACGCCATCGCCGTGCTCATTTGCAACAAACTGGCGCTGGAACATTCGATAGCAGGAGCTCCTTACACGGACGCGCCCAACTGCTCGTCGCCCTCGTGCTACCTGGGCACCTACTACTCTGGGTCATGTGACTCTTGCTGCTGTGCCCTCGAAGGGGTCAAGTGAGTGTGAGCAGGCCGGCCAGGCGCTCGCGCCGATCCGCCCATCAAAGTGTGTCAGGAGTGCGAGCGGTGTCTGTGTGCTGTGATGGACTGTGCAGCTCTTGGCACACATCACGCCACCGGCGCGTCCGCGACACCCACGGGGCGTCCGCGACTCACGGCCGGCGGCGGGTGGTCAAGCATAACTACACACACGCCGACCCGCTTGTCAATGTGTATTTGGAGTGCGCCACGCGGGGAGCTGCTCCGCGCCGCGTCCGCTCCGCAGGCACTGCTGCTGTGCATGCGACACTGCTGCTGTGGCTCCCGCCCCATTGGTGGGCCTGTGGTGGGCCTTGTGCCCCTGCTGTTCTGTGCCCCCACCCCTCGGCTGGAGGGAGCTGTGGGCCGGCAGCTCCCCGCCCAGCCGCGGCCGTGCACGGCCAACAACTCGCGCCGTCGTCACGACGGCGGCGGGTGCTGCAGCGCCTGCTTGCGCACGCGCCGCCTGTACTCGACCGTGTTCTGCGTGAAGATCATGTACGCGTCGGACTGCGCGGGGCTGTTGGGGTTTGGCGTCTCGAGCAGCTCCTGGATGCCGAGCAGGATCTGTTTCACCGTGATCGACGGGCGCCAGCCCTCGTCCTGTGGGCGGGGGTGGGGGGGGAAGAGGGGAGAGGGTTGCAAGCAGGGCCGTTTCAGCCATGGGGCTGCTGAGCCAGAGCGTCTACGCTCTTCATACGGTGGGAGACGTAGGGCCAGTGTGCGAGTGCATTCGGTCGGTCGGTCAGCAGCAGACCGTGGCGCGCCGCCGCAGCTGCACGACTCCCCGCCCCTCTCTCTCCACCCCTCTCCCTGCCTCTCTCTCCCCCCCAGAGGCGCCCCGCGCCCTCCCTGATGGCCTTGGCGCACCTCATTCAGGATGCTGAGGCATACCGTCCCGGAGGGGTAGATGTTCGGGTGGAAGAAGCCCGCCGGGAAGCGGCACTGCAGGCGGCAAGCACGGGCACGGTGCGGTGGTGAATGTGATGTGGTGTGTGCGGCAAGAGGGGAAGGAGGGCGCAGCATGGGCAGCACGCATGGCATGCAACGCGCACAGCACAGCGCCCCTGGCGTGCGTGACGCGCGGCACGCGCGTGGATCTGCCCAGCAGGAGGGCCCATGCATGCGTACATGCCGCATGCGCTTGCATGCAAACCTTGGGCGGCTTCGTCGGGTAGTCTTCGCTGAACTCCAGGGCCAGGGGGTAGAAGCCGCCGTCCCAGTCGGTGTCCGCCTTGCCGGGAATGTGGCACTTCCACTTCATGAGGTTGATGCTGCTGCGGGGGCGCAAGAGGGGGCAACAGGGCTCGGCCAACACCGCCATGCAAGATGCACGCCCTGTCCTCGCGTGTACACCCACCCGTCCTCATTCGTCTCCGGCCTCGCGTAGAACGCAAACGGCTTCTCCTTGCGCCACGACTTGCGCTCCTCCGCAAGCCGCGAGCGCGCGACACCCGCCATGGCCCTCCTTTTCAAGCGGCGAGTGTGCTGCGTCTGTGACGGATCGCCGGGCGTCACACCCCCCCTCGCGACACGCAACTAGAGTTACGAGGGTGTTTGGCTGTGCACTGTGCATGCACATGTGCAGAAGGGTCCCTTGAGCGACGGTGGAACCTAAGGGTTCAGCTCAAACCAGCTGCACCCCCCCCTTTCCACCCACTTGGCCCCCCCTGAACACCCAAGCCGTGTGATATGTGTTGAAGCACTGTGGCACCTGTGTGCAGCATCTCAGGCACCGATATCTATGATGATGGAGTGCGTGCGAAGCTGTCTTCACCAGATCTGTCAGATCTCGTTAACGTGAACGTCCAACACTCAAAATCTGGCTACACCCGCCTCTGCAACGCGCCTGTGACATAAGCACGTGTACGCATCTCTCGGTAACATGTATCTATTTATCAACATCTCAACCTCCCCCCGCCCGCCCCGCCATCAATCCTGCAAGCCCGCCCCCTCATCCCTGCGCCCCTCTCGCAACACCCGCCCCCCAGATCATGACTGGTTGTCTTTCGTGAATGAGCCAACCAACTGCAGGATGTACAGGAACAGGTTGATGATGTCGAGGTAGAGGTTGAGCGTCGCAAGCACGTACTCATCCGGTCCGAGCGACAGCTCGGAGTTCCCCATGATGAGCTGCGTGGCAGCAGGAGCGAGTGTGTGTGTGTGTGTGTGTGTTTTGTGTGTTTGTGTGCATGTGTTTTTGTATGAATGTGCATGTGTGTGTGTGTGTGTGTGTGCACGTGTGCGTATGCGTGTGCATGTGTGTGTGTGTGTGTGTGTGTGCACGCGTGCATAAGCATGTGTGCGTATGTGTGTGTGTGTGTGTGTGTAGAGCCGCACCCACCCACCCAACTTGAGCTCGAAGATGAGGCAGAGGGACACGAGTGCCACACCCGCCCACACAAACACATGCACGCACACCCACCCACCCATGCCCTCTCAGCCAGCCTGCCAGCCACCCAGCCACCCACACATACGGGTAAAGATTATAGGGTTTAGGGTGTAAGGGTTTGATGATGATGATGATGGATCTTACAGTCTGTGTGACACCAGTAATGATGTATAAGACCGGTGTCGGCGCTAGCGCCCGACACCTTAAACTCAGTTTCAGTGGAAAACTGGCTGGCTACCTGGTAGGGGTGAGGGTAAACCCCCACACGCGCGCACGCACTGGACCTAGACAGGACACTGGGGCCCCAGATCCACCCTATACCACCCAGGTAGTGACAGCAACGCATTGTTGGTGTGCGCCTGTGTTCTACTACTAGTCC
>VFSX01000047.1:610000-718156 GCA_016618255.1 Chlamydomonas sp. UWO 241
GACTGTTTTGATGTTTTTTCCTCACCAAGCCGAAAATCGGCTGTTGGTGGCGGGTGGAATCAGCCGAATCTCGGCTGTCGACTGCCATACCGTCGAGGGGTGAAAGAGGTGTCGGCAGTTCGGCTGTGTACACCCCACCTCTCCTATGTGTCGCACGCGGCACTCTCTGTCCCCCCCTTGCTGACAGGAGCCTTGCCATGAGGGCGGATGCCCAGGCGCAAGCCGACGCTGCGCAGGCTCGGCGCCCATGTGGGCCATGCAGCAGCAGGGCGAGGGCATGCAGCAGGGCATGCAGCAGCAGCAGCCCATGGGCCTGCAGCAGCAACCTGGAGCCCTGGCCCGCCATAATAGGGGGGGGGGGGGATCTGGCAATCGCCGGTGGGAACACAGGTTCGGCAGTTTGGCTGTCCCAAACTGCCGAGTCTTAAGACCGACCCAAACTACCGACCCAAACTGCCGACTCGACTGGGTCGCAAGGGGCCCTTAATGCGAGTGTAATTTTGAAGTCTCTATTGTTGTGGTTGAATCGTCCGTGAGGTGGTGAGTGTGTGTGTGTGTGCGTGTGTGTGTGTGTGCGCGCGCCGGCAGTGGCGAGCGCATTCGGGAGCCAACATTTGCATTCGTGGAACAATTTGTGCGCCGCACGACTTCATGCGCAAGGTCCTTGATGAGAACAGCGTCCGTGCATCGTACAACACAACACTGCTAGTGGACCTGGGTGCAGTGGCGGTTGACATGTGCGCATTTCAACAAATGGTGCGTGGGTGCGTGCAGGCAGAAACACGCGTGTGCACGCAGCCCATTGTCTCCCCCGTCCGCTCGGCCGCCTGCCTGCCCTGCCATCGCATGGGGGGTGTATGCATAGGCTCCTAGCTAGGCCTGTTTTCAACCTGTCTGGAGCCAGATGGTCAGTGGTGGGGTACTGCACCTCCCCCCCCCACACAACTGCCAACCTCTCAACTCACATATGGCAGTGTACAAAGTGTGTGCCTCAAAGTCAGTGCCATGCCCGCAGCCTCAGTTTCGAGGTGGTCAGTGGTGGGGTACTGCCTGGGAACTGCCCGGGCAGCTGTCCCCCCCCTGCACACACACTACACACGTGCGGGTCAACACTCACCCCCTGTATGCACCGGTCAACACTCACCAAGGACGATTCAGCAACGACAGAGACTTTACCATTAGTACTACGTACTTTAAGATTACTTTTAGATTACTTAACCATTACTCCTACATGCACATTGTGCGAGTCCCTCCCGCCCTGGCTGTTTAGACTGTTTACGCTGTCCTGCATTCCCATTAAGCCTGGAATCGGCTGTTGCTGGTGAACGGAATCAGTTGAATCTCGACTGTGGGCTGAACTGCCAAGTCCGGAAGGCGTCTGCAGTTCGGCTGTTTTACCGCGCCCCCAAAACCCTCCCTGCTGCTCCTCCTTCCCATCGGTGGCTGCATGCCTGTGTTGGGTATTGCCGTGCTACTGCAGCAATAGCCGAATAGCTGGGCTGGGAAGGGACCCTGAGGCACATACTTCGTGCTGCGTGCATGTGGGAGTTGAAATGATGATGAGAGTTTTACAATCCACTTCTGGCAGTCACACGTACGGTTCCAAAGCTCCAGTGGGACTTAGAGAAACAAGGCTCAAGGCCCACAAAAGGTCAAGCTACAAGTAGCCCACGGTAACGCCATCCACACTTGGTGGCGGGCGCCAAGCAAGCAGCACCACTGTGCAGGCTGCACACCCAGCCCCTCAAATGGCCAGAGGGCGGACCCAAGGTATAAAACCATGAAGGGACCAAAAAGCCCTCCCACAGACCACCGGAAGCGGGGCTAGTAGCACACCCGCCGCAGCACTCTACTCAGCGACCACACCGCACCCGCCACCGCACGCGTGTGGCGCCACCTCCCCTTCAAAAACACCCCCAGAGGGAATGCCATCTAGCAAGCAGGTGCAGGCACCCGCTCGACGTCAACGACGAGGCGCGCACGGTGGAACTGCGCCCGCTTCCCCGCATGCAGGTGTTGCGCAGCCTCCGCGTATGTGGCTGCCCCCCGCGCCCCGTGCAGCGCCGAAAGCTGTGTCTGTGTCGCATCCACGCACGCGCGGTGGCGTGGCGGGGAGTCTGAGCCGGGGGAGCCGCTGCTCACTGGTGATTCTGTGGTGGTGGCCGCGCGGGCGATGAGCGCGCCGGCGGCCGCACTGTGTTTGCGCGCCTTAGAGCGCGTCATGAGTCATGGGAGCAAGCAAACAAATTTAGTTGAAAGGTCGGCGGTTGTTTGTAGGGTGTGTGTGCAGCACCCCACCACTGACCATCTGGAACCTTTCTGGCTCCAGACAGTTCGAGATTGCAGAGACACACTCCATGGGATGGCAGGGAGGCAGGTGAGTGTGGGCGGAGGAGGCAATGGGCTGCGTGCGCACGCGTGTGTCTGCCTGCGTGCACGCACCCTTGGTTAAAATACGCACATGTCCCACCGCCACTGCAGCCAGGTCCACTAGTGTTGTGTTGTACGCTGAGCTAGCAGGGGGGGAAATGTGTGGGGGACGCGTGTGGGGGGCTGTCGCAGTCCTACCAGCGTCAGTTTCCAGTCCAATTACATAGGGGGAGACGACCGCGGATGCTGATGCTCTCTGAGTAGGAGGGAGACAGACGTGAGTGCTTGGCTGGGCGGCGGGACGGGTGCAGATCTGTGCGCTATGCATGCGAGGGCGCCTCATCGTGTGCATGCGTCTGACGCACTGCATGCATGGTGCCTTGCGCGCCAGGAGGCACCGAAAGCGTGCGATGAGCGAGGAAGCAAAGGCTCCGAGCGTGGAGGCTCCAACAGAGGGCGACGCCAAGCCCACCACCACTACCGCCACCACCACCGCACCGCAATCCGAGGCAGATGTCAAGCCTGCAGAGG
This sequence comes from Chlamydomonas sp. UWO 241, assembly GCA_016618255.1. NCBI lineage: Eukaryota > Viridiplantae > Chlorophyta > Chlorophyceae > Chlamydomonadales > Chlamydomonadaceae > Chlamydomonas > Chlamydomonas priscui. The sequence goes on from VFSX01000047.1 coordinate 612,902, forward strand.
CGCCTGCGCCAGTGAAGGAGCTGAAGGAGGTGAGTGAAGGGTAGCATGCATGCAGCACCGCACTCCCCCTGCACGCATGATGCCATCGGGCAGGCATCAAGGGCGCGGCACAACTTGCATGCGTGCAGGAGGCGCCACCCCCACCGAAGAAAGTCTCCGGATGGAAGACGCTGTTCACGGAGGACAAAAAGGTGGTTGGCGCAGTGGTGACTAGCGATCAATCCACGCCCAAGGACGAAGCAGCCAAGCCCAGCACCGCCGTGGCAGCGCCCGCACCAGCAGTTAGTGGCAGCAAGAAGGCAGGCGATGGCGGGGGACCTGCAGCTGATGCGGGAGACGTGCCATCGGGCGGCGCATCAGACGCAGCTCCAGACGCGCCGAGCAGCGGCAAGGCGGCCCCCGCAGCGAGCGCTGAGGCTGTGGTCGAGGGAGGCGCAGCTCCAGTGGTCGCGGAGGTGCGCATCTGCGTAGAGAGCGTGCGCCGCCGTGTGCGCTATGCCATGCAACCCCATTCGCCTAACACACGTCGCCATGCTACCGATCGTCTGCAGGCCGCCAAGCCTGTGAAGCCTGCATGGGGGAAGAAGGTGGGTTGGTTGCGTGTTGCACTGCTCGTCACATTCCGCATGCATGCAACCTTCCTGACTCACGGCGCCGCCGAATTACACTCTCGCAGCCCGACTCGGCAGAGTTGGTGGCGCCCCTTGTGCCCGACTGGCCCACACTGGTGGACGCCAAGCAGCCTGTGAAGAAGAAGGACGCGAGGGGCGACGACGCGCCTGGGGTGGGTGCACCTGCCGTTCGCATGGCGCGATCCCATGCGCATACATGCATGCGGATCTGCGCACTCGTGCACACACGCATGTATGTTTGCACACAACACGCACGCATGCACGAGCCATGGCCGACGCGCATGCACGCATTCACTTGCACGTCGAAGGACGCGTCTGCCGCATCGGCATCGTCTGGGCCTGGCGGAAAGAAGCCCAAGGGCACCAAGCTGCCGGTGTCTGCGCTCGGGGAGAGCCTAGCGAGCGGCAAGGAAGGGTCGCGCAGCTACACCGTGGGCTCCTCCACGTCGGCCGGCACGCGCCCGGCCAGCGGGCGCGGCGCGGGCGCCGGTGGCAATGGCGGCCGCGGCAGCGGCGCAGGCGGCGGTGGTGGCGCGCCGGGTGGCTCTACGCGCCGCACAGACGGCAAGGATGGCGCGGTCGCCAATGGCAGCGCGCCCGCTGCCGGCGGCGGTTGCGGCGGTGGCGTCGCAGGCGTCGCAGGCGCTGCGGGCGCTGCGGGGACGTCGGACGCAGGGCGGGGTGGGCGGGGCGGGGCCGCTGGTCGCGGCGGACGCGGCGGCCGTGGTGGCGGCCCGGCGGGCGGGCCCGCTGTGCCGTACCCCGGCCCCGGCCCTGGCCGGGGCGCAGCGCCTGGAGTTCCAATGGCCGCGAGCGTTGGCGGCGTTGGCGGCGGCTACGGCGGCGGCGGCGGCTATGCTGGCGGTGCGCCCGGCGGCATCAGCGCCCCTCCCATGTACCACTACAACCCGAACATCTACAACGTATTCTACCCGCCGACCGCGTTTGGGTACGGCGGGGCTGTGCAGCCGGGCGGCGCGGCGGGCGGGGCGGGGGCCGGTCCCGCGATTGGAAAGGAGCAGGTCATGGAGAGCGTCAAGCGCCAGATAGACTACTACTTCAGCGTAGAAAACCTGACCAAGGACGTGTTCCTGCGCTCAAAGGTATGTTGGTCGAGCAGAGGCACACACACAGACACATACACGCACGCATGCATGCATGTCCACACGATGCCCGCATCTTAGCGAATTGTGCAACAATTGATACGTGCCAGTTTGCACATTTCGCGCTTCTCATCCACCCTCGCTGCACGCACGGCTGCCAAGATGATTAGAAACATTCCTCACCCTGAGACGCCCTCGGGTGCTCGTCAATATGTCACCAGAAAGACTAATAATTGATTAGTGCTGGCCCGGCAGCATGCGTCGCATGCACGCGTAGTACCACGCACGCGTGCGTGGTACTACGCGTGCGCGCCGCTCATACACGCACGCGCGCCTCCCCCGCCTCCACGCACCACCACTGAACGCGCGCCCCGCCTCCCCCCCACCCCTCTTACGCAGATGGACGAGAATGGGTGGATCCCGCTCGCTGTCATCGCGAGCTTCAACCGCGTGCGCATGCTCACGCCCGATATGTACCTCATCGTCGAGGCGGTGCAGGACTCGCCGCAGGTCGAGGTTTCGGACGACGGCGCGTACTTGCGCTCAAAGGTGAGGGAGAGAGAGGGAGAGTGAAATAGAGAGTGGGTGAGAGTGGGAGAGAGGAGGCAGGCAGAGAGAGAGCCACAGGTTGGGGTGTTGGACGACAGCTCGTACTTCCGCTCCAAGGCGAGAGGGAGAGGGAGAGTGTGAGTGTAAGAGTGAGAGAGTGAGAGAGAGGGGGAGAGAGAGGGAGAGTGAGAGCCACAGTTCGAGGTGTCGGACGACGGCGCGTACTTGCGCTCAAAAGTGAGGGAGAGAGGGAGAGTGAAAGAGTGAAAGAGAGGGAGAGAGAGGGAGGGAGAGGGAGAGACAGAGAGGGAGAGTGAGAGCCACAGGTCGAGGTGTCGGACGACGGCGCATACTTGTGCGCAAAGGTGAGAGAGTGAGAGAGAGTGAGAGAGTGAATGAGGAGAGAGTGAGAGGGGGAGTGAGAGTGAGAAGAGAGAGTGAGGAGAGAGACGGCATGAGAGCGAGAAATAATGCGCGTGTGCATCTGGGGCGCGTGCGCACACCCACACACACACCCACGCACACACACACGCACGCACGCGCACGCGCACTGCAGGACGGGTGGGACACGTGGGTGCTCCCAGCCGCACAGCGCGACGCGACGGGGCACGGGCACGCGCCCGGCTCTGCCGGCCACGCGGCACGCATGGCCGCGGAGGCCGCGTACGCCGCGGAGCAGGCTGCGCCCAGTGGAGGCTCGGTGGGCAGCGGCAGCATGGCCAAGCACGCACCGGCGGTGTCGGCCGCGCCCGTGCAGCGGCGCGCTGGTGAGCAGGACGCGCACAAACACTTACGATGATAAAAGCTTAGATGCTAAAAGCAAGCGGCAGCGGCAGCATAGATAGCCAAGCACGCGCCGGCGGTGCCGGTCGCGCCCGTGCAGCGGCGCGCTGGTGAGCAGGGCGCGTATGAACACTAAGATGATAGAGGCTTCAATGCTAAAAGCTAGTGGCAGCGGCAGCATGGCCAAGCACGCGCCGGCGGTTTTTGCCGTGCCTGCGCAGCGGCGCGCTGGTGAGCAGGGCACTGACAACGCATGCGCTGAGGAATAACGACTGACCAGACAGACAAATAGAGCAGCAGTCTAGCAGCAGTGCAATGCGTAGGAAAGCATCAACTCGTGTTCTCTGCTCACAAGGTGCATCAATGTGGTGCTCGATAGGCTGTGCACCGCAGCTCAACAGCAAGCGCGTGTGCGGGTGGATACAGATGTGCAGAGAATTTGCGCGTGTGCGGGTCCATACGGATGTGCAGAGAAGCTAGCACCTCACGCACCACTCCTGCGTTGTGCAAGCAGCCCACGTCATTGAGCCTGTGATGAGGTTGAGAGACGGCATTGTTCAAAGCTGCTGATGACACTGCCATTCACACACGGCTCTCGCACGTGCACCCATGCACAGACGGCGCGCCGTCGAGGAGCGCTCTCGGCCACACAGCCTCGACACGCGGCTGAGCAACAGCGCCAACTGTCGCAACACTGGCACGGTCACTCACACGGTCACTCACACGGCTCGCACCGCTCTCTGCACCCATGGACCCATGCGCCCATGCAGACGGCGCGCCGTCGAGGAGCGCTCTCAGCCACAACGGCTTATACACGCGGCTGAGCAACGGCGCCAACTGTTGCAACACTGGCACGGTCACTCACACGGTCACTCACACCGCTCACACCGCTCTCTGCACGTGCACCCATGCGCCCATGCAGACGGCTCTCCGTCGTCTGCGCAAAATTGAGCGTCCATTCACACAGTCACTCACGTACCGCTCCCTCGCACGTGCCCATGCAGGCCGTGCGGCGTCGAGCCTGTGGCACGGGGTCGGGAGAGAGGGGCTGTCGCATCTCTGACGCACACTCACACGTACCAACTCACCCACTGCGCTCGTACATGCCCATGCACAGACGCTGCGCCCTCGAAGAGCGCTCTCGGCCACGCCGCGCCGTCATCCGCGCTCGGCGGGGGCCGGCCGCCAAAGGGGCCGCCAAAGGGGGACGACGACGACGACGATGACGACGAGGATCTGTTCGAGATGGACGAGGACAGGGAGGCGAGGTGCGTGCAGGCACTCAGACGATGTTTGTGGATGTGCTACAGTCAGGGGCACCCCAGCAAGGCGTTTTTCCTGCGCTGTCGGCAGCATGGCAGAGTCTGACGCCGTCTGTCACCGCCCGCCCACACCCACTAGGCCCCACAAAACAGTGCCCGGCGCCTCTCCATGCTTGCGCACCCTCCCATTATGACTCATATATCATATGCAATTGATTCGTTGCACCAGAGCGACCATCAGGTAACTTTTGGACTGGGCTGATGGGCACGCCATGCGCCGTGCAGTGCCAGTGCGCGCACGCGCGCAGCAGCAGCGCGGCGACCGCCGCACCCACGGTCGCGCCACTCGGGACACAGCTGCCCTGTATCATATATAGGGTTGTGAGCAACCGTATATCCCGTATATACGTACATACGGATCTTAAAAGCGGGCGGTATACGCACTGCAATATACGGTTTCTTTATTTTTGTGTGGATTGCGACTGACGCCGACGCGATCGGGCCGCGACGGGTCGCAAACAGCCTCAGTAGAAGTTAGCAAGAGAGATGGGATGGGGGAACGTGGGCCGCAGGTCCTGCAGCCGACAGCCAATGGGGACACACCTTGGAGTCACGCAACAAACGGCAAGACTACTCCCCGCATACAGCACGGAATCGGACGATTCGTCTTTCATTGTTTATTTCACGACCAGCGCTGTCGATTGCATGCAGCTTTGGGGGGGGGGGTAGTGGTGATGTGCATGGGGCGCATGCATGGGGCTCATGCATATGGGGCGGGTGGCGCAACAACTTTGGGGTCTCTCTGGGTCGAGGTCTAAGGTCTGGGGCCTGAGGTTTGGGGTCTGGAGTCTGGGGCGGGGGCGGGAGGCGGGGGCGGGGCCTGGGTCTTGGGTCTTGGGTGTGGGTGTGGGTGTGGGTCTAGGGTTTGGGTGTGTGTCTGGGTGTGTGTCTGGGTGGGGTAGGTTCTCGGCCATTACTTGCTCAGCGTTTTAATAAGGGACGGGGGCCCTTGGGCACTGAACTAGATCAGGTCGCAAACTAAACAGAGGGGGGAGGAGGGAGAGGAGGGGAAAGGAGGAGGGAGAGGACTCGGCTCCCGCACCGCACGCACCGCAGCCGCCCGAGCAGCCACAATACGGTTTTGGCATTTACTGAACAACCTTAGCACGCATGATGATCACACCGAAAGCAACAGTGCTCCTTGTAAATCCAGCGTTCCAATGGCGTCTCTCACCCAATTTGACATACATATGAGGTAGCCTGTGCTACATATACGGATACGTATCTACGGATATACGGTCGTATATACAGATATACGGATACACGGGGCCGTCCATCTACGGTTGCCCACAACCCTAATCATAAAGCAAGGGCTCGTTCTCGTATATTGGGGCTTCCCTTTCACCAGGCGTGCAGCTTGGGCTCGGCGTGACTCATTTTGGGTGGTAATCTGTGGTGTTGCACGCCCCAGGCCATAACTCCCTCCTCCCTTGGCCCCCCGAGGTACTACTGACACCCCTAGACGCGGAATGGAGTCAGCTATTCAGCGCCCCTGGTTTCGAGCCCATCGGTCGAGTTTCGTGCATCGTCGATAAAGTAACATACTCCTGTCGGTCACGAGGTGTTGGCCATCGTGCCCAGTTTCTTCCGCATTACAGCCTTGATCCGCGACGTGAGGCCGACCTACTGTCAAAATCTCAGAGCTCGGCACGATGGCACAAACACCCTCAAATTTTTGCCTGGGAGGACAGGCCCCCCCTTGCACTGGGTCACCCCCTTGTAAACAACCCCTCGTAGGGACTCAGATAAGATGAGGAGCACGAGCGCGAGCTGCTGATGACCGACCAACCGCAACACACGCAGCGCACTCACCCTACTCCCTACCAACCTGCGCAGGGACTCCGATGAGGAGCACGAGCGCGAGCTGCTGATGACGGACCGCGATGTTGAGAAGCTGATCGTTGTTACGCCCCTGGGCAAGCGCGGCGGCGGCGGCGGGCGGCTCGATCACAACATGGTGGGTGCTCCTTTCTCGTGCGTCGCCGGGGGCGGGGGGGGGGGGGGGGGGGGGTACTCATCGTTGTAATGCCCCTAGGCAAGCGCGCCGGCAGCGGCGGGCGGCTCGATCACAACATGGTGGGTGCTCGTTTCTCTTGTGTGTGGGGGAGGGGGCGGAGGGGGGGGGCGCTCATCGTTGTTGCGCTATGGCAAGCGCGCGGGCGGCGATGGGCAGTAACATCGGCTTTCCAGCGAAGGCTACCCTGTAGTCCTAGTACCACAGCCTAGACCCAAGTCCAGTTCTGGCCCTAATACAGAGCAATTGTACCAGCTTTCGCTCTTATTAAGGAGCTGAGCTGGCTGACTGCACTGTTGTGCTGATTTGTTGGATTGACTGCTTGGATCGTATCGCTCGCCCGCATCGTTCCAAATCTAAATAGAGTGCCACACTCACGGCGGCGCCTGGTTCGGCATGCAGCCGTGCAGTCTTCCGTCCTGAGTGGCGGTGCATGCGCCGTGGCTGTCACACTAGGAGCCCCTGCTCACCCAGCCGAATTCGACTGTTCCGGCTGTATTGCAGTGGGAAGGGGCTCTGTCGCTCTGAGGCACCATAGGTGTCGCATACGCCCCCCCCCTGCAGCCCTTTATGCCTGTGCCTTTCTGCTGGGACAAGGCTTCACAGTGGCGTAGAGGGACAGTCTGTGCCCTCTAGCAACGGGTGCGGCCCAAGCGTGGGTCCCCCTTGGGCCTGTCAACTCGCCTAATCAAGAGAGTCACCACTTAAAAGAAGTGTGAAGGACAGTCAAAGTGCGAAGCATGGGTAATTGTAACACCCAACACGACACCAGCATTGTGTGCTACACCAGGGCGCCGATGGCTGCACAGCCGCGGCGCGGGTGGGTGGGTTCTACAAGGTTCTGCTCAAGGCAGAACCCGATGAAGCTGTGCTAATGAAACGGGAGTTTCCCTTTGTACGAATCCAGGATGAGGACAAAGGGGAGAGAGCTGGTTAAGAGCTCTGAAAGTACACATTTTTGAGCTACAGCTTCATACACAAACCCAAATTTCCCTCTTCATTACATTACGATGGAAATTAAAGCTTTGTGTACCAGGTTTCGCTCTTATTAAGGAGCTGAGCCGGCTGACTGCACTGTTGTGCTGATTTGTTGGATTGACTGCTTGGATCGTATCGCTCGCCCGCACAGGAATTTTAAATGAACACAAACAGTCGGTAAAGCGGGCGGGCAAGCCGCCTAGAAACGTCGCCTGTAACGGCCAGATCTGCCTAGTCATGCCAAAGCAGCGGCCCACGCTTGATTCCAAATTCCGCACGCAAACATACATCATACGAGGTGCCGGCATGCCTCCACTATGTTGGCCTGCATCGTGCATGCATGCGCGGTGAGTGCAAGCCGAGGTGGCTCCTGACGTGTGTATGCTGCACCCGTACGCAAGCTCTGCATCAGCTGCGGGCGCATGTGATGCAACAGCTGCGAGATGCACCGATTGATCGACGCTACGCGCCTCTTAAGCTCTTGGCTGCTTCCTTACTCTATGTCGTTGTGGGCTGTAACACATCAGCCCTATAAACGTGCACAGCAGCGCAGCTGCGTGTGTGTCAGGCGCGCACCGCGCGGCATGTGGTGCCAAGTGGCGCTCACGAACAGCTGGCGAATTGAGGGCGTCAGAGCTGAGCATGGAAGGGTCCTCCAGCCTTGAGCAGGTTGCTGCAAAATCTACCCCGATGTGCGGCTGCTTGCCCGCACACCTGTAGAAGAAACCAGCTGATGGCGCGTTGTCGCGCCCTTCAGCAGGTTGTCCCTCTTGGAGGTCGGCAAACAAAGAGCGGGTCGTGCCCTGCGTGGCGGTTGTGCGCAAATGCGCCCAAAATGCGAGGCGTACGCGCGGGGGCGACATACCCGCAGATGGTCTCAAATGACTTGGCGAGTCGCCTCTCGTCGGCCTTTATCTAGAAAGCGCTCACTTGTCCCTGCTTATGTGCGCGTGTCATTAAGATGCGTAGTGTGTGCCTGCCTTGCGAGCGTGCGCCCGTGCAAATATTGGTAAGAAATCTGCCGCCTTCGGTACGCCGCAGTTATGCGGTTGAGCACGCACGCCCTCCGCCAATTCCCCAATTCAGCGTCACGCGCCCGTGCTGGGTTTGTACTCCGACGCGTTCGGAGGGAGGTAGCTGCGCTTGAAGGTGGGCATGCATGCATGTGTGCCAAGAGTCCTGGCTGCATGCGTCCTGGCCGCATGCATGCGTGCCAAGAACGCGGAAGGGTCATCACGCGTACGTCGCCGCCAACGTGAAAGGGGTGACGAGTTTTAAAACTCACAATTGAGTGGAAAGGCCAGCAGCCCCATGCCCCATGCCTCACGGACGTCCATGGCAGATCGCGCGATCTGGCTGAAGGGTTGAGCACTTGCCACTGTAAACACTGAAAGAGTGAACCCCCACGCACATGAGGCTGTAGTAGCTGCTCAGCAGGTGGTTGTATGCAAAAACAGGTTGAGGTCAACCGGCTGCAGACGTTTCTGCACCAACGAAAACACGAACGGTTGACATTCCAATCGCTTGACTTCCTGATGTTTAGAGTAGAAGTCAACGAGCTTAGTTCGCACGCATGCTTAGGCTTGTGCCCTAGCAGGCCTGCTGGCATGCGGGAGCTGTGGAAGGGCCTCCCTGATTGTCTGCTTCACTTGGTATTCACCTCTTCCGTGTGGAGGGAGCTCTGGCTGTTGTTTGGCGCCCTCTACCTGCCCCGGGCCGTCGGACCCCACCGCATCTGTGCATGGTGTGGAAACAGAGGGGACCAGATTTTTCTGGCGACATGTATTGCTCAAGTGCACCAGAAATCAAGGTGTGCTCTCTCGCCCCGCTGTTGATGATGGGTGCACCGTCGAGGAAATTACTATTGAGGTCATGGTGTAGACGTGGTCGTGAGCCGCAAGATGTGGTCAACCTCCCCCCCGGCGGACTGACAACAGGTGCCCCGCCACCTTGTGTATCAGTCGGTACGGGCATGAGTCACTCAGATCTGGATTCTGACCGGAATAGTTTTTTTTTCTGTTTCGATCACATAGGAGTGTGTGTGTTTGGCTGCCAGCTGGGGCTAAGCATGCTCTGATGCTCTGAAACATGTGTGCTGGCGATGAAGTGTGCCTGTAGGCCTGGATGCGCCTGCTTTGTCATTTTTTCTTCTTCTTCTTCATGCTAACCCAATGTGACCTTGAGTTGCGGTGCCTCACGCCTTTCTCTTGCCATCTTGTTAAAGCATTTGTGCGAGCGTCGGGCACGAATTCCCCGTGTCGTCTGGTGTGCGACAGGGGTGCGTCATTGCTCCTGTGTTGTTCAATGTTTTTATTGACCACATAGTGAAAAAGGCGCTAGACATGATGCCAGAGGGGGCTGGCGTGTCAGTCGTGACCCGAGCCGGCGGCTCTGTGTTGTCGTCGTCGGTTGAGCGCATAGTAATGCTGATGTATGCCGACGATTTATGTTTGTTCTCGCATGACCCAGCTCAGTTGGCGCTTATGCTGAAAATCCTTGACAAAGTGTCCTCTAGCTTTGGCATGCAAATCAACGCCGCCAAGACAGAAGTGATGATTTTGCCAGCAGATTTTGACGCGGATCTGCCCACGTTTGCGCTGACTGGTGGTGAAGTGAAGACCGTCTCTGCATTTAAGTATCTAGGGAGTTGGATAACCCAGAGTGGTGGTGTGGAAAAGGAGATCGGTGTGCGTGTCGGTCGCGCGCTGGGCGTGTTTGCGTCTTTTGATAAGATTTGGGCCAGCAAGAAGATGCAAGTGCAGTCTAAGATGCGGGTTTACAACACTTTCGTGCTGCCCCACTTTCTGTACGGCTGCGAAACATGGGCCCCTACTAAAACACAACTGACTCGATTGGAGGTTGCCCACTCTAACTGCCTTCGTCGCATTCTGGGTGTGCGCCTGGTCGACCGGCACAGATTAACTTATATTCGGCAGGCGTGCGACACTGAGCCAATTGAGAGCCTTGTGGCAAAGCGATCAATGCAGTGGCTAGGCCATGTGATGCGCATGCCGGCTTCTCGTCTTCCTCGTACGACTTTTGACTGCACAATGGATGTGGCTCGGCAGCAAGGCCGGCCTCCAGCCTCCTCCCGACACTATTTTCTTAAGCTACTGATTCAGCAGCTAGGCGAAACTAGTGGCACTCGTTCTGATTGGAAGACTTTTTCGGACGCGGCGTTTGAGCGTGCTCAGGATAGGGTCGGGTGGAGAGCCGTGGTGTACGGTCCGGCTGCCCCTCAGGCGCCGGCCCCTCCACCACGGCGGTCAAGTAGATTGGCAAGCGCCACTTGACCCCCTATCCCCTAGAAGCAGTTAGGACCTATTTTGGAGGCGTCGCACAATAGCTCTCCTTTTTGCTCTGGGACTACACGTTGGCAGGCAGCCGGCTGGTGGCTACCGCCCCTCACAAGTAATTGTTAGGGCCAGAACTGGACTTGGGTCTAGGCGGTGGTACTAGGACTAGAGGTAGTCTTTGCTGGAAAGCCGATGTTACTGTAACTGTAACTGCGAGCGTCGTGAACGCCCAGGGGCTGTGGCCCCGCAATTGGTATGCCCGACTAGGCGTAGTACTGCCGCACACACTCAAACCGAGATAAGGGATGCGATCATCGCGCTTGAAGGCCCCACAGGTGGTGCGCAGCTCAGGGGGGTTGCGACCGAGAAGTAGGTGCCACATCCTGGCTTAACTTAAAGCCAGGTGGCTGTTGTGTCTAACTTGCCCTCGCTATCGCTTGCTGGTGGTAAGTTGTGGACCAGGGTGGCATGCACAGTGGCGTGGGTTGGCATGGGAGAGACGCTCACTACAACGCAACACCCCCAAGGGTGGAAACAACTATGTGGCCTCGGATAAACCTCTCCACTGCCGCTGAGGCTCACGTAATCTTGCATGCGGCATAAAGGTCGTTTGTAATTCATGTTTTTTGGCAGCCGTGTGTTTATGATACTTGGACTCCGCCTCGCGGTGCGAAAACCCCTCATGCGCCCACCTGGCGCTCGGTTTTGCTGCAGTGTGCTCTTGAGGCTGCCGGGGTCGCGTATCGCTACCGACACACACACACACACAAATCCCACGGCCGGCACGGCGGGCGGCGCATGGCCATCTTGTGTATTCCATGCAACAGGCAGCCGTGTGTTCTTCATGCTGGCGGGGCTCTTGGTGTTACAACTCCCCCGTGTCCAACCGACTCTCGATATACAAGCCTTCGGCATACAGCCTTCGGCATACACGCCGCCTACACTCCCCGCGCTCTCTGCAGCGCTCGGCATGTCGGCCGTCGGCGTGTCAGTCGCCTAAACTCCCGGCGATCTCTCCGGCGCTCGGCAAAACTGCCGTCGGCATGTCAGCCACCTGAACTCCCAGCGCTCTCTGGCGCTCGGCATACAAGCCGTCGGCATACTAGCCGTAAAGTCCCACACTCTTCGGCGCTCGGCATACCAGCCGTCGGCATACCAGCCGCCTAAATTCCTGTGCTCCGTGCGGCGCTGGGCATACAAGCCATTGGCATCTCAGTTGAATTGGTTGCCAGCAAAGACTGCCTTCTAGTCCTAGTACCACCCAGGCCCACGTCCAGTTATGGCCCTAAAAATAACTTGTGAGGGGTGGTAGCTACCAGCCGGCTGCCTGCCAACACGTAGTCCTAAAGCCTAAACTTCCCGCGCTCGCTCCGGCGCTCGGTAAACAAGCCGTCGGCGTAACAGCCGTAACTCTCCGCGCTCCATGTGGCGCTCGGCACACAAGCCGTCCGCATACAAGCCGTACTCTCCCCCGCGCTCCATGCGGCGCTCGGCATGCAAGCCGTCGGCATACAAGCCGCCTTAACTTGCTGCGCTCTCTCCGGCGCTCGGCAGACACGCCGTCAGCATACAAGCCGCCTAAACTTGCTGCGCTCTCTCCCGCGCTCAGCACTAGCCATCGGCATACGCGCCGCCTAAACTCCCTGCGCTCTCTCCGGCGCTCGGCATACCAGCCGTCGGCATACGCGCCGCCTAAACTTCCCACGCCCTACTGGCACTCGGCACTATGGCTGAATGCTACCGGGGCTGCTCTGTCCTCCGGTGCATAACTCCCCCCCCAGCGCACTCATGCGCAGCGCACTCATGCGCTCGGCTCCGCAGGCCGTCGGCTCCGCAGGCCGATTGCTACCGGGGCTGCTCTGTCCTCCGGTGCATAACTCCCCCCAGCGCACTCATGCGCAGCGCACTCATGCGCTCGGCTCCGCAGGCCGTCGGCTCTGCAGGCCGAATGCTACCGGGGCTGCTCTGTCCTCCGGTGCAACACACATCCCCCCCCCCCCTGGCGGATGGCATGGGAGCCGTGCGTGTGCCCCCCCCCCCTATACGCCCACCATGACAACCTCGGATTGCACCTCAGCCCTCCCTGGTCTGGCCGCATGGGCAGGGTCACGCTGCGCGCGCTCACCTCTTTAAGGGTCACGAGTTGGCAATGGTGCAGAGGGTCGTAAACGCCATCTCAAATTCTCGGCATGTGCGTCTGCGAACGTCTGCAGGGCTCGAGGGCGGTAATGCATGTGATGTTTGACCGCGACAGTAGTCGCGGCAGCGCAAGTGATGCGTTGTCGCATGTCGCATACAGTTCGCATGCGCGTTGCCAGAACACAGAAGGGCGCGTGCGCCACGTTGATGATGGGTCACGCAATGGTTGCTTACGAGAACCGCACTGGTTTTGTCGCGAGAGCAGTCCGCAGCAGCTCCTTCGCCCGGCGCGCCTCTGCTGCTTGTGCTGATCCGCCTGTGCTTCTGTGCATGGCAGAAGCACGGCGCCGCAGCCTGGGCGCGAACCTTGCGGCTTGCTGTTCTTGGTCATCGTTCAAAACTCTACAAGGTTCTGCTCAAGGCAGAACCCGATGAAGCTGTGCTAATGAAACGGGAGTTTCCCTTTGTACGATCCAGGATGAGAACAAAGGGGAGAGAGCTGGTTAAGAGCTCTGAAAGTACACACTTTTGAGCTACAGCTTCATACACAAACCCAAATTTCCCTCTTCATTACATTACGATGGAAATTAAAGCAAGTGTGCGGGCGGCTCGCGCGCAACATGGTGGGTTGCTTATATCCTCTCACTCTTGGAGAACATCGAGTGTGCCATCATTGCGGAAGGGGACAGGGAGGAGAGGAGGGGGGGGGGGCTCGTCGTTGTCACGCAAGCTCACACGTGTGCACCGCGACTGGCTCTCGCTCACTGCACACACGCACCCACCCACACACACATCCACACTTTCTCTCTATCGCACGACCCCCCCCCCACACACATTCCATTCTATTCCATAGTGTTACACGACTGCAACAGCACCCCTACCCGTACTTAAGTACTGGCAATGTTCCAGAGGTCAAAACGCACATGTGTGCTGGTCTACAGCGGATGACCGATCAGCGCTAAGAGGGGTACACACACACACACACACACACACACACACACACACACGTACGCAACACACACACGACAGGCCAAGCTCATCAACGACGGTCTCGTCGCGTACGAGCAAGAGCTCACGGGCAAGGGGCACACACACACACACACACCAGGCCAAGCTAATCGACGACGGCCTCGCTGCATACGAGCAAGAGCTCATGGGCAAGGGGCGCGCGGCGGGCGGCCGCGGTGGCGGCGCGGGCGGCCACGGCGCGGATGCCGCGGGGGGGCGGCCGCCGCGCGGCCCCACACGCGGCGCCCACTTTTACGGGTCGTCGCTTCGCGCCGACAGCGGCGGCTTCCTCGGCGGGTCGCGCCCACCCGGCAGGCGGTGAGTGTGTGCGATGCGCTGTCTGACTGTTTCTCTCTCTCTGGCTGTCTCTTTCTCTCACACTCTCTCTCTCTGTCTGTCTGTCTGTGTGTGTGTGTGTTTGTGGTCGACACTATCTGACTGTTTCTCTCTGTCCGTCTCTTTCTCTGTCTGTCTCTGTCGGTCAGTCGGTCGGTCGTTCGGTCGGTCGGTCCCTCTCGCTCTCGCTCTTGCTCTGTCGTTGTGTGTGTGTGTGGGGGGGGGGGTCGATTTCGCAGTCTTGACAGCGGCGGCTTCCACGGTGAGTGTGTGCGACGCGTGTAGTGCGGCCTGCCTTGCAAGGACGCGCGTCGGCAGGGCCCCAGTACACACCACCGCCCCGGTGTCCCCGCAGGACACACATAGCAGGATGCACAGTTTGTGTGGGTGGCTCATGGGCACTTGCACGCACACACACTCGCTGACATGCCCCCCTCCCACGCCGCGTCACCACAGGGCTGGCATGGCCGGCGAGTCCCCGCCCTCGCACGCGTTTGGCTGGCTCATGGGAACGTCGCCCGACGGGAACGCGTCGCTGATGGGAACGTCGCCAGGGTCGGGCGCAGGCTCGTTCCGATCGATGCGCGGGCACGGGATACTCGGGTCGTCGCCGCGCATGGGTGGGTGCGGTCGCTGTGCGCGATGCGTGTGCGAGTTTGCCTGTGTGTGCCTGTCTGTTTGAGTGCGTACGTGTGTGTGTTTCTGTCTACCCCAAGGAGGGCGGGGTCGTTCCGATCGCTGGGCGGGCACGGGATGCTCGGGTCGTCGCCGCGCATGGGTGGGTGCGGTCTGTGTGCGCGATGCGTGTGCGAGTTTGCCTGTGGGTGCCTGTCTGTGTGTGCGTGCGCTTGTGTGCTTCTGTCTACCCCAAAGAGGCGGGGTCGGGCGCGGGCTCGTTCCGATCGCTGGGCGGGCACGGGATGCTCGGCTCGTCGCCGCGCATGGGTGGGTGTCTGCCCGCCTGTCTGCCTGTCTGTCTGTCTGTCTGTCTGTCTTGCCTGTCTTGCCGGCCTGTCTTGCCGGCCTGTCTTGCCGGCCTGTTGGTGTCCCTTATTGGTCCCTGACTGGTAGCATCCATCACACACGCAGGTGGCGGCGTGGGCGCAGGGTCGCACGGGAGCGGCGGCCCCGGGGCGCCGTCCTCGCTCGGTGGCGGGTCGTCGATCCCCAAGTTCCAGCATCCGTCGCATGCGCTGCTCGAGGAGAACGGGTTCAAGCAGGTCCGTGCGTGCGTCTTATCTCTGTCTCTGTCTGTCTGTCTGTCTGTCTGTCTGTCTTTGACTCTCCCTCTTATGTCTTTTTGTGTGTGTGAGTGGCCCGGGGGGGGGGGGGGTCCCCAAGTTCCAGCACCCGTCGCACCCGCTGCTCAAGGAGAACGGGTTCAGGCAGGTCGGTGCATGTGTCTCTCTATTTGTCTCTGTCTGTCTGTTTCTCTCCCTCCATGTATTTTTGTGTGTGTGAGTGGCCCGGGGGGGGGGGGGGGGTCCCAAAGTTCCAGCACCCGTCGCACGCGCTGCTCGAGGAGAACGGGTTCAAGCAGGTTTGTGCGTGCGTCTCTCTTGATGTCTCTCTGTTTTTTCTGTCCCTCTCATTCCAGATCGTTACACAATCACAAGGCGTTATCTTTTCAGAGGTCTGCATAAGGGCGTCTGTCAATAGCGGGTGACCACTCGTTGGTATGAGGGGATAACTTGCCACTCTGTTTGGAGGGACTGCCTCCGAGGCACTGCAACTAAGTACGCTGTACACACACACGCGCGCGTGCGCGCACACACACACCACACACACCATGAAAGGCGTCCGATGGACTGTAAAATCGACCACACACACACACAAACACACACAGATGAAGTACGTCAAGTTGACCAAGCGCTGCATGGACCCTACTATCACGTCCCGCACCGCCCCCTCCCCATACACGCACACACACGCACACATGCGCCCCCTCCTCCTGTACACACACATACACACACGCACACACACACACAGATGAAGTACGTCAAGTTGAACAAGCGCTGCATGGACCCTACCATCACCGCCTGCACCGCCCCCTCCCCATACACACACACACACAGACACACACACACGCACAAAGCACCCCCTCCTCCTGCACACACACACGCGCGCGCGGACACAGATGAAGTACGTCAAGTTCTACAAGCGCTGCATGGAGGACCGCTCCAAGACGGGGCACGGGCACAGCGAGGAGATGAACACGCTGTTCCGCTTCTGGTGTGTGCGTGTGGGTGGAGTTTCTGGGAGAGAGTGCGTGCGTGTGCGCGAAGGAGTTTGTGCGTGTGGGTGGGGAGGGAGGGGTCGCGGGCGCAGTGACAAGATGAGCACGCTGTTCCGCTTCTGGTGGGCACCTTGTTTATGCTATCCTTGCTTATCTGGATCTGGGTCTGGATAAGGAATCCTTATTCTCATCCTAAAAATTCTCATCCAACAAGTTCTAGGGGCGCCGCTTTACTAGGCGGGTGACTGCTTATTCATGCGACAGCTCCAACGAGCGCATGTACAAGGACGTTGTGCGCCTCGCGTGCAACAACCGCAACAACCGCAACACCACGCTCGCAAATCTGGTGCTACTTCATGCGCGACAGCTCCAACGAGCGCATGTACAGGGACTTTGTGCGCCTCGCGTGCAACAACTGTGCTACAACTGTGCAACAACTGTGCAACAACCACAACCCCACCCGCAACAACACCTGCGCACTCACAATCCTGAACCCCCCCCCCTTCCCCCAGTTGCTACTTCCCCCAGGTATTACTTCATGCGCGACAACTTCAACGAGCGCATGTACAAGGGCGTTGTGCGCCTCGCGTGCAACAACTGCAACAACACCCGCAACACCTGCAACACCAAACTCATGACAAACCCAGGTGCTACTTCATGCGCGACAACTTCAACGAGCGCATGTACAAGGACTTTGTGCGGCTGGCATGGGAGGACGCAGACCACTCGTACAACTACGGCATCGAGTGCCTCTTCCGCTTCTACTCGTACGGCCTGGAGAAGAAGTTCAAGCCAGGTGGGGCCCTACATCGTCGATGATGACGGATGTAACAGTCACTAGTAGGTGTGCGGCATCGTATTAGTAGGTGTGCGGCATCAAGTGCCTCTTCCGCTTCCACTACTCGTACGGCCTGGAGAAGGAGTTCAAGCCAGGTGGGGACCAGTGGTGTCCCTAAGGATTTCCAGGAACCGCCCCCTCCCCAGAAACCGGGCTATTGCTACAGCGTCCGTGGGTCTTGTGGGTCGACCAGGAGCGCGTTCGACGCGTCTAGGCGAGGGGCGTAAACCGATCCATACTTTTGCCGCATGCGCGCGCATGGGCGCGCAACGTCGCGCGGTCAAGTTTATTTCCAGCCCCCGCAGGATTGACAGCTGCGGGGGCAACTCTGCAACTCTCTTTTCGCGAGGCTGAGCGCGCATGTAGGTTCCCGACGCTGAGTATGAATCGGTCGAGCGTCCACGCCACGACGCATCTAGCGCTCTTTTCGCGAGTCTGGGGACCCACGGACGCGGCTAGGATTTCTGTTCAAAGCTGTTCCCGAGGGGGAGGGGAAAATCCTTAGGGACATCACTGGTGGGGACCTATATGATTGATGGCGATGGACGTTACAGTCGTGAGTAGTAGGTGTGCAGTATCGCATAAGTAGGTGTGCGGCATCGAGTGCCTGTTCCGCTTCTGCTGCTTGTACGGCCTTCACATCGAGTGCCTCTTCCGCTTCTACTTGTACGGCCTGGAGAAGAATTTCAAGCCAGGTGGGGCCCTACAACATTACGTGGCGTCACACACACGCACGCAGGCTATACCACACACTACCACAATCAATCACACCCACCCACATCACACACGCGCCTCCCCCTCCCCCGCCTCCTACCAGACATGTACGCCGAGTTTGAAGCCATGACGCTCATCCTGGCGCATAAGGCCCTCACCCACCCGCACCGCCCCCACCCACATCACGCACACCTCCCCCCCAGTCATTTTGTTTGGGCTCCTGGGAGCCATTGGGGGCCATTTGGCTGCTGAGCTCAACTAACCAAGTCGCGTGATGGTGTCACGATCCCACCAGATAGAGCTTGTCAAGAGCTTGAAAATGACCTATATTTGATGGTCAACGGTCAACGCTAAGGCAGCAATCAAGGCGGTCAACGGGACGTTGGTCCGCGCGCCGGCTCCCAGAAAGTACGAAAAAGGCTGAAAACACAATCACTGCTCCCCCCCACCACACACACCCCCCCCAGACATGTACGCCGAGTTTGAGGCCATGACGCTGCGCGACCACGAGCGCGGGAGCCTCTACGGGCTTGAGAAGTTCTGGGCCTTCCACCACTACGGCGGGCTGCCGAAGGACGCAGAGGGCGCAGAGATCAACGCGACGCTCAAGGTGGGCAGAGGAGCTAGGTAGCAGCTAGGTAGTAGCCAAGTAGAAGGTGGGCCTCTGGTGTGCGGAGGTTGGAGGGTGCGGGGGAGGTGTGAAGTGTGACGTTCCACCTCCACTGCGGGCTGCCGGTGGATGCGACGCTGAAGGTGCAGAGTGTTAGGGGTGTGGGGGAGGTGCAAAGTGTGGGGGAAGTGTGGAGTGTGGGGCGTACCACCTACTGAGGACGTGTGAGGCGTTCGGCCCAGTCCAAAACACGCCTGACTGGGGCAGTCACGCACACACGCACACAACGCAACCAGCCACGACGGCCTGTGCCCTACTCTACTTAGTGCCCCCTGGGAAGTTTTTTTTTTCCCCGGCTCGGGCAACATTGATTGCCCATACCAGGCGCAATACACAGCCGGTGTTCACGCAACGCATGCCGTTGTGCTGATCTCGGTGAGAGCCTTCCAACGCACCCCTCCACGCCCGCTCCCACCAAGTGTGGGGCCATTTTCTGGGAAATGGGAACTCCGGCCCCGAGCCGTGAACGGCTTGCGGGGGGATCACCGACTCCACTCTGTACCCTACCCTACTCTACTCTGTGCCCTACTAACGACGCGCGGCATGCGTGTACTGCGGTGGTACACGTCCTCAGCCTTGGGAGGCGCCCCTGACTGTTCAAACATCCACCATGACTGCCTGCAGGCGCTCCTCGCGGGCGAGTTCAAGTCGCTCGACTGCTTCAAGCGCGAGAACGCAAAGCGGCAGGCGGCGCTGGCGGCTGAAAAGGACAGGGCGGCGGCCGCGGGCACCAAGGAGGAGAAGGCCGCTGCAGCTGGCAAGGAGAATGCGGTGGCCGGGGGCACCAAAGAGGAGAAGACCGCGGCAGCTGGCAAGGAGAATGCGGCGGCTGCGGGCGCCAAGGAGGAGAAGGCCACTGTTGCCGACGCCAAGGTGGAAAAGGTTGCCGCTGCCGACGCGCCGGCGGACGAGAAGGCCGCTGCAGCTGACAAGGAGAATACGGCAGCCGCTGGTGCCAAGGAGGAGAAGGCCGCTGTTGCAGACGCCAAGGTGGAGAAGGTTGCCGCAGCTGACGCGCCGGCTGCGCCCGTGGCCGCCACCTCGTGAGGTGTCGCTGCTGCTGCTGATTTGGGAGGTTGGCTTTGGAGCTGCAGCGCTTGCTGCTGGCCGGCGCTGGGCGCGCGAGATGCCCTTCTGCTGCTGCTGATTTGTGGAGTTGGCTTTGGAGCGCCAGCTCGCTGCTGGCCCGCGCTGGTCGCCACCTTGGCAAGGAGTGGCGTGCAAGACGCTGCTGCTGCTGCTTTGCCACGTTGGATATGGAGTGCCTGCTCGCTGCTGCCGCCACCTTTGCGAGGAGTGGCGCGTGAGACGCTGCTGCTGCTGTGCTGACTTATGAGGTTGGCTGTGCCGCTTCTGTCGTGCCCCGGCGCCACCTCGTGTGAGGAGTGGCGTGGGGGATGCGATGATCTGCAATGATCTGATACTGAGCTGATTTGTGGGGTTGACTTTGGAGGGGTCGCTGCGGCTTTCGCCCGCGCTGGCTGCCGCAATCTTCGGAGGAGTGGCGTGCGAGATTGCTGCCGACCTGAGCTGACTTGTGAGGTTGGCTGTTGGAGAGCTCGCTGCTGGCCCATGGCAGCCGAGCTGCGCGAAGCTAAAAAGACTTGTGCGTGCCGACTCGGGGGGCGTGCGCTGCTGACAAGTGAACCAGCTGCAGTGTCACACGCACGGAGCGGGGAGCTGCGCCCCACGGGCCCCGTCGCATCGCGCGCCAGTGAATGATTTAACAACTCTCAAGAGCGAGGGGAACTTTCTCCACGCTCGACAGAGCGCCTTGCGTAGGCAGGCTGACGCGTTGGGCGACCCACGATCTTATCGTGCCATGCGCAGCGCACGCCTAGCTACGCGCCAGCCTTTTTTTTTAGACAGGGGCATGTGGAACAGGGGGAGGCAGGGGAGGGCAGGGCAGTAAGCAGTACTGCTAGAGCAAAACAAAAATGAAAATGTAGTTGCGTACGATGAGCGGTAATCACGATTGCGGGTCGACTTGCTTGCCGGTGGCGGCGTAGGCAGCTGGTGGTGGCGCGGACACGAAGAAGACTGGCGGGTGTGCCGGGGCAGGGAGGGCATGCGGCAGCACGCTCGCGGCAGCGCTCCCGCCGCCCGCAGCAGCAGCAGCAGCAGCACTTCCCGCCACAGGTGGCGCCGCCCCAAGCGTGTCGACGTAGCGGGAGCGCACACCGTCTGTCTGCCGTGTCTGTTGTTGATGCGGGAGCATCTGGGTCGGTGGAGGCGCGAGCGGCGTGGCCTCGGCCCCGCTGCCCTCGGCGCCCTTCTCTACCCACCTGCACACTCAGTGGGCCAGCAGAACGCCTGAGTGTTGCGGAGAGTCTTGCATGGGGACGGCCATGCCATGCACACGCCCCGGCCCCCATGCATGGTGTCATCGTCATCATCCCACCTGCCCAGCTGCTTGTCGTACAGGATTGTTTCTCTGCAGGAGTCCAGTGGGTCCTTGCGGCTGCGTCGCCTGCCCATGCAGTTTCCCATTTTCCCCTCTGATGCCACTACTCACACGCGACGCGGTCACTACTTTCAGTTAACCATGCCACGCGCAATCGACGCGATGGGAACGCTCAACCAGCAGAGAGTTCCGAGCTGTCACTACCTGCCAACACACTTCCACACTCCACACTCCACTGCGCCGCGCGCTACTTGCTTTAACGGATAAAGGACGCATGATTCGAGGGTGATGACACTGGGGGCGCGCAGCTGGGTGCTTGTGGCAGCCGCAGCTCTCCTGCTCCTGCTGCTGCCGCCGCTACCACTCGCCGTGAGTGCTACTGGCTGCTCCTGAGCATAAGGGGGTGCCTCATGATACATGCATGCAGGCACTGGTGGCTGCCGAGGGGCCGTGCCACATCTATGTGTGCGGCCCTACTGCCGCATGCAGCCACGCCATGCACGGCTCACGCGCGCACACACACACATGCACACACAAAGACACACTGACTGACACACACACACGCACACACAAAGACACAAACATACATGCATGCATGCATGCATGCACACACACACGCACACACGTGCATTTGCCGCAGGGCGCGGCGCCCGCCGAGTCCGCGTGTGGCGCCAAGTGCGACGGCACGTGCAACGAGGAGGTCGGGCGGTGCGACTGCCTGCGCGGCTTTATGGGAGACGACTGCACGACGCCCATGCCTGACCTGCCCAAGGTTTGTGATGGGTGTGTGGGGGGTGGGGGGGGGGTGCGGGGTGCGGGGTGTGTGGGTGTGGGTTTGGGCTGTGGGGTGTGTGTGGGGTGAGGGGTGTGGGGTGCGAGTGTGGGTGGGGTGGGTGAGTGTGGGGGTGTGTGGGGTGTGTGGGTGTGGGTGTGGGTTGTGGGTGTGGTGGTGGTGGTGGTGGGGGAGGGGGTCTAGCTGTTCCACCATTGCGCACAACCAGAAGGCTCAGTGAGTCGGAGTAAGACGAGACGAAGAGACGGCAAAGTGGCAGCGGTTTGCCTTCTCAGTGATTCGTGTCTCGCCCGATGAGGTCACCTACAAGGACACAGGTACGGGGGCGGCCGTGCTGTGCTGTGCCGTGCCGTGCTGGGCCGTGCTGGGCCGTGCTGGGCCGTGCTGGGCGGGGCTGGGCCGGGCCGGGCTGTGCTGGCCTGGGCTGGGCTGGGCTGGGCTGGGCTGGGCTGGGCTGGGCTGGGCCGTGCTGGGCCGTGCCGTGCCGGGCTGGGCCGGGCTGGGCCGGGCTGGGCCGTGCCGTGCTGGACCATGCTGGGCCGTGCCGCGCTGTGCCGTGCCGTGCCGTGCCGTGCCATGCCATGCTGTGCCGTGCCGTGCCGTGCCATGCTGGGCCGTGCCGTGCTGGGCCGTGCTGTGCTGTGATGGGCCGGGCTGGGCCGTGCCATGCCGTGCCGTGTCGTGCTGGCCTGTGCTGTGCTCTGCTGTGCTGTGCCGTGCCGTGCCGTGCCGTGCTGTGCCGTGCCATGCCGTGCCGTGCTGGGCCATGCTGGGCCGTGCCGTGCCGTGCTGTGCTGTGCTGGGCAGTGCCGTGCCACGCCGTGCCATGCTGTGCTGTGCCGGGTTCGTGTTTCACATGTTCAGGGTACGTACGGTTCAGGGATTCTTTGGGAATGTCCTCTGGTGTATCGACAGGAAAATGTCTGAGGAAGTAGGAAACACTAACGGCGTGTGCCGGCGACGTGTGTGTGTGTGTGTGTGTGTGTGTGTGCAAGCTCCCCACGCCCCATCGCTTGAATGGCACAGCGCGCAGACTCTATGATGGCGTGTGCGTCGTACCTTGTGCGCCGCAGGTTTGCCGCGGTTACAAGTTCAAGCACTCGCCGTGCTCCGACGCCCCGGATGGCGAAAAGTCGCACGACGTGCCGTGCGTTAACGCGTGCAACGCTCGCGGCACGTGCCATGCGGGCGTGTGCAAGTGCGAGCCAGGTGCGTTTGTGTGTGCATGTGTGAATGTGTGTGTGAGTGTGTGAATGTGTGTGTGCGTGAACGCGTGCAACGCTCGCAGCACGTGCCATGCGGGCGTGTGCAAGTGCGAGCCAGGTGCGTGTGTGTGTGTGCGTGTGTGTGTGTGTGTCAACGCGTGCAACGCTCGCGGCACGTGCCATGCGGGCGTGTGCAAGTGCGAGCAAGGTGCGTGTGTGTGTGCGTGTGTGTGTGTGTGTGTGTGTGTGTGCGTTAATGCGTGCAACACTTATGGCACGTGCCACGCGGGCGTGTGCAAGTGCGAGCCAGGTGTGTGTGTGTGCGCATGTGTGCGTGTGTGTGTGCATCAATGCGTACAACGTACGTGCCACGCGGGCACGTGCAACAACGCACGTGCCACGCGGGCGTGTGCAAGTGCGGGCCTGGTGCGTGCGTGTGCGTGTGTGTGTGGGGGGGGCGTGTGCGTCAATGTGTGCAAGTGCGAGCCAGGTGTGCGTGTGTGTGTGTGTTTGTGTGTGTGTGTGTGTGTGTGCGTTAACGCGTGCAACGCTCGCGGCACGTGCCACGCGGGCGTGTGCAAGTGCGAGGTGCGTATGTGTGTGTGTGTGAGACCCACCTGGTGTTTCTCAACACCCACCCACTGCCTCCCAAGGCACACCTCAAGACCCACCTCAGCACCCTACTCAAGACCCTCCACAAGACCCCCCCTCCCCTGCAAATGCCCCCACTCTTCTCTTGCCCCCCTCCCTCCTTCCAGGATTCTTTGGGACAAACTGTTTGCTCTCTTTAAACTCAGATGGCAAGCCTGAGCTCACAACCACCCACACACCCACACCCAAACGCCCACCCACCCACACATTCTTTCACGCACACAGACAAACACTGTGTTTGAAACACACACGTCTGGCACAGGCTTTTACGGGACCGACTGTTCGCTTTCTTTAGACTCGGATGGCATTCCCAAGCTGTTGGATTGAGTTGGGACACAAGCCCCCCCCCCCCACTCTTCTCCCTCCCCCCTGCCCCCTCCACCCCCCTCCCAGGATTATTTTGGGCAGACTTTTTGCTCTCTTAAGACTCGGATGGAAGAACTCGAGCTGCTGGCTTTAGTTGGGACACAAGCCGCAAACGCCCCGCCCCCCCTCCCCTTTCCAGCCTGGCAGGATTCTTAAGACTGACTGCGCACTCTCTTTTGACTCGGATGGCAATCCCGAGCTGCTGGTGGGGCCAGACTACAAGCCGCAAGCGCCCCCCCCCTTCTCCTCCTCCTGTCCCCCTCCCCCCCTGCAAACGCCCCCCTCTTCCCCCCCCCCTGCCCACTTCCAGGATTCTTTGGGACCAACTGTTCGCTCTCCTTCGACTCGGATGGAAAGCCCAAGTTGCTGGCTTTAGTTGGGACACAAGCTATAAACGCCCCCCCCCCCGTCCCCCCTTCCTTGGGACCGACTGCTCACTCTCTGTAGACTCGGATGGCATATGCCTGAGCTGCTGGCTTTGGTTGGAATGCAAGCCACGCACTCCCTCCACCCCCCCTCTTTCCCTCCCCAGGCTTCTACAGTATCGACTGCTCACCCTCTCTATACTCGGATGGCAAGCCTGAGTTCACACGCACACACACACATACATACATACACATACACACAAACACACGTACAAACACACACACTTCTGGCACAGGCTTTTACGGGACCGACTGCTCACTCTCTTTAGACTCTGATGGAAAGCCTGTGCTGCTGGCGGGGCTGGGCTACAAGCCGCGCGACCGGCGACCGCACGTGTACGTGTACGAGCTCCCTCCGAAGTATACGACATGGTGCGTGTGTGTGAAAGGGGGACTTGCTTGGGTGTGTGTGTGTGTGGTGGTGGTGGGGGGGGGCTGCACGTGTACGTGTACGAGCTCCCGCCGAAGTACACAACGTGGTGTGTGTGTGTGCGAGGGGGGCACACACACACACACACACACATACACACACACACAAACACACACGCACACGTACACACGACAGGTGGAACGTGCTCATGCAAGATACGCCCATGGCGCACATGCTGTACGCGCGGCTGCTCGGCAGCGGTGCTGCCTGACACACACACACACACACACACACACACACACACACGGCAGGTGGAACGTGCTCATGCAAGATAGAGCCATGGTGCACACGCTGCACGCGCGGCTGCTCGGCAGCGGCGCTGCCTGGCACACACACACACACACACACACGCACGGCAGGTGGAACGTGCTCATGCAAGATAGACCCATGGCGCACATGCTGCACGCGCGGCTGCTCGGCAGCGGCGTGCGCGTGGCCAACGGCGACGACGCCGACCTGTTCTTCGTGCCGGTCAACGTGCGCAACCCGACCGACAGCGGGATGCTGCTGGACGCAATAAAGTGAGATTGATTCCTTTATTTCCTTTGTTATGTTTGCAAAAAACTTTACCCCTTGGGAGAGTTTGGAAACTCTCAACCCGAACCCTCAAAAACTGGAGGGGAGTGTGTGGGGGACCGTGTGCTGCGTGCATGCCCGCCAACGTGCGCAACCCAACCGACAGCGGGAGGCTGCTTGACGCCATAAAGTGAGCAGAATAAAATGTGATTTACGACCGTGTGTGCTGTGTGTGTGTTGTGCCTGCTGTTTTTCTATAAAAAAAAACTAGCTAGTATTTTGTAGGCCCGAAGCCGTCGATCAGAGCCCTTAGAGGTGTGCGTCGGCCGACGGCGACGACGCTGACCTCTTCTTCATGCACGTCAACGTGTGCAACCCGACCGACAGAGGCATGCTGCTGGATGCAATAAAGTGAGATTGATTCCTTCATTTCCTTTGTTCGGTTTGCATAAAAAAAAACTGTACCCCCTTGGGGGAGTTTGGAAACTCTCAACCCGAACCCTCAAAACCCCGCGGGGAGTGTGGGGGACCGTGTGCTGCGTGCTTGCCCGTCAACGTGCGACACCCGACCGACAGCGGCATGCTGCTAGATGCAATTAAGTGAGATTTAGCATGCTGCAATAGATGCAAGTGAGCATGCTGCTACAGTCACTGTACCCACTGAGTGGGTTTTACCCATCTTTTCCTGTGTTATTGTTGCAAAAAACTAGACCGCAAGCTGTCGACCCCAAACCCTGAAAACCCCGCGGGGAGTGTAGGGGACTGTGTACTGCGTGCTTGTGTGACGGTCAACGTGCGCAATTCGACCGACAGCGGGATGCTGCTGGACGCAACACCGTGAGATTATCCCCTTCATTTCCTGCGCTATTTTTGCTCAAAACGATAGCCCTTGGGAGAGATTGGAAACTCTCGACCCAAAAAACCCGAGGGGAGTGGGGAGGGCTGTGTGCTGCAGCGGTGGCGGGAGACGACTGGGACTAGGACTGGGACTGGGACTGAGACACAGAGAGCGAGAGGCCAGAACGAAGACTGAGGTTATGCCACGTTCAAGCAGCTAGGAGGCAGAACAGAACCGCCCATCATGGCGACCTCTGCTCCACACAATCTACTATTGGCGTGCGCCCAGCGCTTGCCGCAGTAGGCACATGCCTGGCATGGCCACGGAAGCCCTAACTGGCCATAAATGTGCTTGCCGGTCAACGTGCGTCACCCAACAGGGACATTGGCATGCAATAAAGTCAGGGCGCTGCGTTGCCAGAGCTGCGTTGCCGGCGCTTCATTGCCCTCGACCCTGAAGCCCCAAACCTCCAAACCCCGCAGCTACATCCGTCGCCACCACCACCACAACCTCATGCACGCGACCCCACCATTTGATGCGTGCCACTCGACCCTGACACCCTAAAACCCAAAAACCTGAAACCCTAAGCCCCCCAACCCCCCAAACTGAACCCTTCAACCCCAACCCCCAAAACCCCGCAGCTGCATCCGCCGCCACCGCCCGTGGTGGGACCGACACGGAGGCGGCCGCCACTCACCCCCCAATCACCTACAATCCGCACCTGGACCCGCCTCTGAACCCCCAAATCCTAGCCTCTGAATCCCCAAATCCTCAAAAGCCTTGACCCCACCATCGCAAGACAGCTACATCCACCGCCACCACCCGTGGTGGGACCGCCACGTCCTCCGGCGCCACGATTGGGCGGTGTGTCAGCCTGAGCATTATGCTCGGGCGCCAGGGCGGTGTGTCCGCCTGAGCATATGATGTTCGGGCGCCAGAGCGGTGTGTCAGCCTAAGCATTATGCTCGGGTGCCAGGGCGGTCTGTCTGTATGAGCATTATAATCTGGCGCCAGGGCGGTGTGTTGGCCTGAGCATTATGCTCGGGCGCCAGGGCGGTGTGTCAGCTTGAGCATTATGCTCGGGCGCCAGGGCGGTGTGTCAGCCTGACCATTATGCTCGGGCGCCAGGGCGGTGTGCCTGTATGAGCATTATGCTTGGGCGCCACGGCGCTGTGTCGGCCTGAGCATCATCCTCTGGCGCCAGGCCGTTGTGTTGGCCTGAGCGTTATGCTCTGGCGCCAGGGCGGTGTGCCTGATGAGCATTATGCTCAGGCGCCAGGGCGGTATGTCAGGCTGAGCATCATGCTCGGGCGCTAGGGCGGTGTGTTGGCCTGAGCATAATGCTCGGGCGCCAGAGCGGTGTGTAAGCCTGAGCATTATGCTCGGGCTCCAGGGCAGTGTGTTGGACTGAGCATTATGCAGGGGCGCCAGAGCGGTGTGCTGGCGGTAAAAGCTGGCGGTATGAGCATTATGCTCGGGCGCTAGGGCAGTGTATCTGTATGCGCGTTATAATCGGGCGCCAGGGCGGTGTGTCTGTATGAGCATTATGCTCGGACGCCAGGGCGATGTGTCTGTATGAGCATTATGCTTGGGCGCCACGGCGCTGTGTCGGCCTGAGCATCATCCTCTGGCGCCAGGCCGTTGTGTTGGCCTGAGCGTTATGCTCTGGCGCCAGGGCGGTGTGCCTGATGAGCATTATGCTCAGGCGCCAGGGCGGGTATGTCAGGCTGAGCATCATGCTCGGGCGCAAGGGCGGTGTGTTGGCCTGAGCATAATGCTCGGGCGCCAGAGCGGTGTGTTGGCCTGAGCATTATGCTCCTGCGCCAGGGCGGTGTGTTGGACTGAGCATCATGTCGGGCGCCAGGGCGGTGTGTTGGCCTGAGCATCATGCTCGGGCGCCAGGGCGGTGTGTTGGCCTAAGCATTATGCTCGGGCGCCAAGCGATGTGCTGGCCAGAGCATTATGCTCGGACGCTAGAGCGGTGTGTTGGCCTGAGCATTATACCCGGGCGCCGGGGCTGTTTGTCAGCCTGAGCATTATGCTCGGGCGCCAGGGCGGTGTGTCAGCCTGAGCATTATGCTCGGGCGCCAGGGCGGTGTGTCTGTATGCGCATTATGCTTGGGCGCTAGGGCGGTGCGTCTGTATGAGCATTATGCTCGGGCGCCAGGGCGATGTGTCTGTATGAGCATTATGCTCGGGCGCCAGGGCGGTGTGTCTGTATGAGCATTATGCTTGGGCGCCATGGCGCTATGTCGGCCTGAGCATCATCCTCTGGCGCCAGGCCGTTGTGTTGGCCTGAGCGTTATGCTCTGGCGCCAGGGCGGTGTGCCTGATGAGCATTATGCTCAGGCGCCAGGGCGGGTATGTCAGGCTGAGCATCATGCTCGGGCGCCAGGGCGGTGTGTTGGCCTGAGCATCATGCTCGGGCGCCAGAGCGGTGTGTTGGCCTGAGCATTATGCTCGGGCGCCAGGGCGGTGTGTTGGACTGAGCATCATGTCGGGCGCCAGGGCGGTGTGTAAGCCTGAGCATCATGCTCGGGCGCCAGGGCGGTGTGTTGGCCTAAGCATTATGCTCGGGCGCCAAGCGGTGTGCTGGCCAGAGCATTATGCTCGGACGCTAGAGCGGTGTGTTGGCCTGAGCATTATGCTCGGGCGCCGGGGCGGTGTGTCAGCCTGAGCATTATGCTCGGGCGCCAGGGCGGTGTGTCAGCCTGAGCATTATGCTCGGGCGCCAGGGCGGTGTGTCTGTATGCGCATTATGCTTGGGCGTTAAGGCGGTGCGTCTGTATGAGCATTATGCTCGGGCGCCAGGGCGATGTGTCTGTATGAGCATTATGCTCGGGCGCCAGGGCGGTGTGTCTGTATGAGCATTATGCTCGGGCGCCAGGGTGGTGTATCTGTAAGAGCATTATGCTTTGGCGTCGGGGCGGTATGTCCGTATGAGCATTATGTTCGGGCGCCAGAGCGGTGTGTTGGCCTGAGCATTGTGCTCGGGCGCCCGGGCGGTGTCCCTGTATGAGCATTATGCTCGGGCGCCAGGGTGGTATGTCAGGCTGAGCATCATGCTCGGGCACCAGGGCGGTGTGCCTGTATGAGCATTATGCTCGGGCGCCAGGGCGGTGTGTTGGCCTAAGTATTACGCTTGGGCGCCACGGCGGTTTGTCTGTATGAGCATTATGCTCGGGCGCCAGGGCAGTGTGTCTGTATGAGCATTATGCTCGGGCGCCAGGGCGGTGTGTTGGCCTGAGCATTATGCTCAGGCGCCAGGGCGGTATGTCAGGCTGAGCATCATGCTCGGGCGCCAGGGCGGTGTGTTGGCCTGAGTATAATGCTCGGGCGCCAGAGCGGTGTGTAAGCCTGAGCATTATGCTTGGGCGCCAGGGCAGTGTGTTGGACTGAGCATTATGCAGGGGCGCCAGAGCGGTGTGCTGGCGGTAAAAGCTGGCGGTATGAGCATTATGCTCGGGCGCTAGGGCAGTGTATCTGTACAAGCGTTATAATCGGGCGCCAGGGCGGTGTGTCTGTATGAGCATTATGCTCGGGCGCCACGGCGCTATGTCGGCCTGAGCATCATCCTCTGGCGCCAGGCCGTTGTGTTGGCCTGAGCGTTATGCTCTGGCGCCAGGGCGGTGTGCCTGATGAGCATTATGCTCAGGCGCCAGGGCGGGTATGTCAGGCTGAGCATCATGCTCGGGCGCCAGAGCGGTGTGTTGGCCTGAGCATTATGCTCGGGCGCCAGGGCGGTGTGTCAGCCTGAGCATTATGCTCGGGCGCCAGGGCGGTGTGTCTGTATGCGCATTATGCTTGGGCGCTAGGGCGGTGCGTCTGTATGAGCATTATGCTCGGGCGCCAGGGCGGTGTGTCTGTATGAGCATTATGCTCGGGCGCCAGGGTGGTGTACCTGTAAGATCACTATGCTTTGGCGTCGGGGCGGTATGTCCATATGAGCATTATGCTCGGGCGCCAGAGCGGTGTGTTGGCCTGAGCATTGTGCTCGGGCGCCCGGGCGGTGTCCCTGTATGAGCATTATGCTCGGAGCCAGGGCGGTATGTCAGGTTGAGCATCATGCTCGGGCACCAGGGTGGTGTGTCTGTATGAGCATTATGCTCGGGCGCCAGGGCGGTGTGTTGGCCTGAGCATTATGCTTGGGCGCCACGGCGGTTTGTCTGTATGAGCATTATGCTCGGGCGCCAGGGTAGTGTGTCTGTATGAGCATTATGCTCGGGCGCCAGGGCGGTGTGTTGGCCTGCGCATTATGCTTTGGCGCCAGGGCGGTTTGTCTGCATGAGCATTATGCTCGGGCGCCTGGGCGGTGTGTCTGTATGAGCATTACGCTCTGGCGCCAGGGCGGTGTGTCTGTATGAGCATTATGCTCGGGCGCCAGGGCGGTGGTTCTGTATGAGCATTATGCCCGGGCGCCCGGGCGGTGTGTCTATATGAGCATTATGCTCGGGCGCCATGGCGGTGTGTCTGTATGAGCATTATGCTCTGGCACCAGGGCGGTGTGTCTGTATGAGCATTATGCTCTGGCGCCAGGGCGGTGTGTCTGTATGAGCATTTCGGCCGGGCGCCCGGGCGGTGTGTCTGTATGAGCATTATGCTCGGGCGCCAGGGCGGTGGTTCTGTATGAGCATTATGCCCGGGCGCCCGGGCGGTGTGTCTATATGAGCATTATGCTCGGGCGCCATGGCGGTGTGTCTGTATGAGCATTATGCTCTGGCACCAGGGCGGTGTGTCTGTATGAGCATTATGCTCTGGCGCCAGGGCGGTGTGCCTGTCTGAGCATTATGCTCGGGCGCTCGGGCGGTGTGTCTGTATGAGCACAATGCTCTGGCGCCAGGGCGGTGTGTCTGTGTGAGCATGATGCTCTGGCGCCAAGGCGGTGTGTTGGCCTGAGCTTTATACTGGGGCGCCACGGCAATGTGGTTACTACCGCGGTATAAGCCTTCTCTCTATTGCCGGGAAAGTGTACGCTGCCATACTTCTGCACCGCGTCTCCACGCGGGTTGATGGTCAGTTGCATGAGGCTCAGTGTGGTTTCAGAAAAAGCAGAGGCACTGTTGATGCGATTTTTACTCTGCGCTCGCTGAGCGCGGCACATGCCGAGTACAAACAATGCATGGCTGTGGCATTTGTCGACTATTCTAAAGCTTACGATTGCATAAACCGTGCGACACTGTGGAGAGTCCTTAGATTATATAGTGTTCATCCGCACATTATTGATCTGTTCGAGGATCTTCACACCAACACCGCAGCTGCCGTGCGGCTGGCTGGGAAAATCGGGCACGAATTCCCCGTGTCGTCTTGTGTGCGACAGGGGTGCGTCATTGCTCCTGTGTTGTTCAATGTTTTTATTGACCACATAGTGAAAAAGGCGCTAGACATGATGCCAGAGGGGGCTGGCGTGCCAGTCGTGACCCGAGCCGGCGGCTCTGTGTTGTCGTCGTCGGTTGAGCGCATAGTAATGCTGATGTATTCCGACGATTTATGTTTGTTCTCGCATGACCCAGCTCAGTTGGCGCTTATGCTGAAAGTCCTTGACAAAGTGTCCTCTAGCTTTGGCATGCAAATCAACGCCGCCAAGACAGAAGTGATGATTTTGCCAGCAGATTTTGACGCGGATCTGCCCACGTTTGCGCTGACTGGTGGTGAAGTGAAGACCGTCTCTGCATTTAAGTATCTAGGGAGTTGGATAACCTGTGGTGGGACCGCCACCGAGACGGCCGCCGCTCCACCCCCAAACATCTACTTCCTGAACCCTTATCTTGGCCTCTAAAACCCCGAAATCCTCAAAATCCTCAACCCCACTACCGTGAGGAGCTAAACCGCCGCCACCACCCGTGGTGGGACCGCCCCGTGTCCTCCGTCGCCACTCAACCCAACCCCTGAAACCCTTTTTACGCCCTTCAAATCCCACCGCAGCTGCATCCGCCGCCACCACCCGTGGTGGGAGCCGCCACCGGCGGCCGCCGCTCAACCCCCAAGCACCTTAATTCCAGGTACCTGAACCCTTATCTTCATGCCTAAACCCTGGCCTCCTAAACCCCGCATTCCTCAACCCCTGCCCCCCCCCCTCAACCCCGCCACCGCAGCTGCATCCGCCGCCACCACCCGTGGTGAAATCGCCACCAGCGGCCGCCACTCAACCCCCAAGCACCTACTTCCTGAACCCTTATCTTGGCCTCCAACCCCCCGAATCCTCAGAATCCCCGCCCCCGCCCCCGCAGCAGCTGCATCCGCCGCCACCACCCGTGGTGGGACCGCCACCAGCGGCCGCCGCTTCACCCCCGAGCACCTTATTCCTGAACCCTAGTCTTAGCCTCTAAACCCCCAAACCCTCAAAACCTCGCACCCCACCACCGCGAGGCAGCTACATCCGCCGCCACCACCCGTGGTGGGACCGCCACAATGGCGGCCGCTCAACCCCCAAGCACCTAAATTCCATACCTCAACCCTAACCTTCATGCCTTATCTGAACCTCCAAACCCCTAAATCCTCAAAATTGCCGTCCCCACCCCCGCAGCTACATCCGCCGCCACCACCCGTGGTGGGACCGCCACGGCGCCGGCCACTAAACCTGAACCCTTATTCCCCCCTAAACCCCTGAGCCCTAAAACCCTAAAACCTCTAAACCCTAAAAAACCCACACCCTAAAACCCTGAACCCCCAAAACCCCGCAGCTACATCCGCCGCCACCACCCGTGGTGGGACCGCCACGGCGGCGGCCGCCACCTTCTGATGCACGCCGGCGACCCCGGTGCGCTGCCGTTGGGGTCTGGGGGTTCAGGGCCTTGTGGCTTAGGGTTCAGGGTTTTTGGGGTCTTGCGGCTTAGGGCTCAAGGGTTTGGGATTGGGGGAGACCCTGGTGTGTTGCACTTGGGGTTCAGTTTTTTATTTTTATTTTTTTCCGCCACCTGCTGATGCATGCCGGGACCCGGGGTTGGGGGTTCAGGGTCTTGTGGCTTCGGGCTTGAGGGTAAAGGGTTTCAGGGTTTAGGGCTTGGGGCTTGGGGCGACCCTGGTGTGTTGCACTTGGGTTTGAGGGCTTTTAGGGCTCAGCTTTTTTGGCCGCCTCCTCCTGATGCACGCCGACGACCCCGGTGCGTTGGTTGCCGTTGGGGTTTGGGGGTTCAGGGTCTGGTGGCTTTATGGCTTCAGGGCTTGGGGCGGCCCTGGTGTGTTGTACTTGGGGTTTAGGGCTTTAGGGCTCGGGTTTTTGGCAGCCACCTCCTGATGCACGCCGGCGACCGCCCCGGTGCGTTGCACTTGGGGGTTTGGGGGTTCAGGGCCTTGCGGTTTAGGAGCTTCAGGTTTAGGGCTTTGGGCGGCCTTGGTGTGTTGTACTTGAGGTTATGGGCTTCTAGGGCTCAGGTTTTTTTTGCTGCCACCTCCTGATGCATGCCGGCAACCCCCCCATGCGTTGCCCTTGGGGTTTGGGGGTTCAGGGTCTAGCGGTTTAGGGCTTTAGGGTTTAGGGTTTGGGGTTTGGGGCGACCCTGGTGTGTTGTACTCGGGGTTTAGGGCTTTTAGGGCTCAGCGTTTTTTGCCGCTACCTCCTGATGCATGCCGCTACCTCCTGATGCATGCCGGCGACCCCGGTGCGTTGCACTTGAGGGGTTTGGGGTTTCAGGGTCTT
The DNA here is from genome assembly GCA_016618255.1 of Chlamydomonas sp. UWO 241. NCBI lineage: Eukaryota > Viridiplantae > Chlorophyta > Chlorophyceae > Chlamydomonadales > Chlamydomonadaceae > Chlamydomonas > Chlamydomonas priscui. The sequence goes on from VFSX01000047.1 coordinate 646,784, forward strand.
GCGGTTTAAGGTTAAGGGGTTTAGGGGCGACCCTGGGGTTAAGTACCAACCACAAGCATTCAACCATTTGGTTTGGGGCGACCCTGTGTTGCACTAGGGTTGAGGGGTTTCAGGGCTCAGAGCTTTTGGCCGCCGCCTCCTGATGCACGCCGGCGGCCCGGGTGATTTGGTTGCACAAGGGTTCAAGGGTTGGGGGTGCCCGTGCCGTGTAGTGTGCTGCTGTGCGGTGCCGTGCTGTGCCGTGCTGTGCCGTGTGGTGCCATGCGGTGCCGTGCCGTGCCGTGACATGCCATGCCGTGCCGTGACCCAACCACCCAGGCCGCGCGGACGTGTACTCACACGTGCAGCGCATTACGGAGAATGCGACCTACCTGCACCACTTTGGGCTGATGCAAGACTACGAGCCGAGCCACTGGAAGGCATCACACAGGTGCGTGTGTGCGTGTGTGCGTGTGTGTGTGTGTGTGTGTGTGTGTGTGTGTGTGTGTATACCTGCATCACTCTGGTCTGACGCAAGACTTCGAGCCGAGCCACTGGAAGGCATCGCACAGGTGAGCTGAAAGGCGGGGATGCGTGTGTGTGTGTGTGTGTGTGTGTGCGTGTACGTGTGTGTGTGCGTGTGTGTGTGTGCGTGTGTGTGTGTACTTGCACCACTTTGGGCTGACACAAGACTACGAGCCAAGCCACGCGACGACGTTGTCCGCCACAAGTCGCAGCGGGTCTTTCGCCCCCGCATGGTTGTGTGTGTGTGTGTGTGTTTGTGCACGTGCCATCGCACCGGTGCGGGGTCTTGTAGGAGGCTCCCGACTCAACACCAAATGCCCGGCGTCCACGTCGTCCCCCCAACGTACCGCTCTCTGAATCGTTTGAAGCAACCGCCAAGCCATGCGATGCGCCACACACCCCACCCACCCTCCACGCCCTCCACACCTCCACACTTCCACACCTCCTGCCCCACCCCCACCCCAGGCCCGGCGTCCACATCGTCCCCCCCAATGTACCTCTCTCTACATGGCTTGAGACCACCGCCAAGCAATATGATACAGCCTGCTGCACCCCACACCCCCACACTCCACACTCTCCACACCCACTCAGCCCTTTGCTCTCCACCCAAACAATTACACTATCACACACACACACACACACACACACACTCCACACCTCCACACCACCCATCCACACCCCAGGCCCGGCATCGGTAGTGTCCCCCTAAAGTACCTCTCCTACATCGCTTCAGATCACCGCCAAGAAATGCGATGCAGCCCGCTGCACCCCACACCCCACACCCTCCACACCACCCACTTCTGCTCCCCACACCCACTCAGGCCCGGCGTCCCCACCAGCCCTTCGTTCTCCGCCAACAAAACTGCACTCTCTATCTCTCTCACACACACAGCCTCGGTCGTAGGGTCTAATGCGCCATCAAAGGCGTCCGACGGACTGTAAATCGACCACACACACACCACACACACACACACCAGGCCCGGCATCGACATCGTCCTCCCAATGTACCTGTCTCCATCGTTTGGGACGGCCAACCTGTTGCGGCACAGCCCGCTGCATCCACTGAGCCCAGAGCGGGGAGGGCCCCCACAGGATTTGGCGACAAAGTGCAGATCGCAGTGCGAGATCTACACGGAGCGGTATGTGTGTGTGTGTGTGTGTGTGTGTGCGCGCGTGTGTGTGCCCGCCCTGTCCCCGACACACACACACACACACACACACACGCACGCACACACACACGCACACACACACACACACGCACACACACACGCACGCACGCCCCAGGCCCAAGACACTCGAGCTCACTCTCGCTGGGCGCATCTGCGGGGACAACACAGAGCCGACCGCCATGTCCCCGACAAACACACACACACACACACAGACACAGTCACACACACACACACACACACACCCCTGCTCACACACACACACACACACGCACACACACACCAGGCCCAAGACACTCGAGCTCACTTTCGCTGGGCGCATCTGTGGGGATAACACGGAGCCGCTGCCGGGGCGGTGGCCCAACTGTGGTCGTAAGAACGTTGGATACTCCCAGGGCGTGCGGCAGGAGGTGGGTGCAGGCGCAGCTACTAGCCAGCTACTGGCCAGCTACCAGCCAGATACTCGGCAAAATTTGAGGGTGCGTTCGGACTGCTTTGATGGACGGGCTAATTCCAAACTGTGGGAGTCGGAAGAATGTTGGCTACTCCAAGGGCGTGCGACAGGAGGTGGCCACAGTTGCAGCTGCTAGGAGGAGGCTCCTAGCCAGCTCCTAGCCAGCTAGTAGCCAGCTACAAGACAGCTTCTGAGCAAACCAGGGTGCGCTCTGACGGCTCTAATGGATGGGCTAGTTTCCCAACTGTGGGAGTCGGAAGGATGTTGGCTACTCCCAGGGCGTGCGACAGGAGGTGGGTGCAGGTGCAGCTGCTCGCCAGCTACTGGCCAGCTACTAGCCAGATACTCGGCAACATTTGAGGGTGTGTTCTGACTGCTCGATTAACGGAGGCGCGTTCTCGTCGCCGAGCCCTGGACCCAGCAATGCGGCGCTGCTGGTGACGAGGATCTCCGTGCCGCTGACGAGCGGGGTAAAATACGACTGGCCCGTCTCCTGCTAGACTGCCCCTCGGTGGAACACTTCAGGAGCGGCTTGCCCGGCGCTGCCATGGCTTGGCGAGTAGCCGCGGCGCTGCCGCGGCCCGTGCTGGGAGACGGCCCTTATCCTCCCCCCATGCAGGACGCCATGCGGCACCGATCTCGACGAGTTGATCGACGAGCGGAGGAGCTGGCGCCCGTCAATGCATGCTGGACATTGGTCAAGATGGCTGCCCGTGGAGGCGGGCTACCATCACGGCTTCAGCGGTGGCGACCGCCGAGGCAACACAGAGTAAATCCGCTTCACCAATCGCAGCGTTCGTCACCGCGCTCATCCTCGGGGTCGCTCGTCTGCCGGTGACTGGTGTTGGAAGGTCTTCAGGCAGCCTCCATGACAACTCTGTCGTCCATGCACCCCTGGAGGTGGGACCTGGCCATGCATGAGGCATGGGGCGCCGGCTGAGCCCCATGCAAACGAGAGCTGGACAGCCGTGCACTGCCAGGCGGGGACCGTTCCAGTCAGCGCCAGTCGGCTCTGCCGGCTTGACTGGCCACAAGGCCACTACTGTGACCCTGAGGAAGGTCCTCTCCTATATGCTCCTTGCCAGACATGTCTCTCAGAGACCGCTGTTTGGGGTAGTCTAGCCGGCGGGAGCGGTAGTCTATCGGCCGGGAGCCGGCGGTACTCTAGTACTTAAGTATGCCGGAGTATCGGCGTGTGTCTCTAGTAGAAGAGTAGCCTGCTTAGCTGGAAACCCCGTGTTACTGTCTGACTGCTCTGATGGACAGGCAGGTTGCCCGATTGCGGTCAGAGGAACGTGGGTTACAGCCAGGGCATGCTGCAAAGCTGCAGATACCAAGTTACGCGGAAGCCAGGAGGAGGGTGCATTCTGATTCTCCTCCTCCTCCTTTCTGCTCTGATGGATGGGCGGGCGGGTGGGTGCGCGCCCCTCGTTGCTCTGGTGGGCATGGTGGCCCAACTGCGGTCGGAAGAATGTTGGCTACTCCAAGGGCTTGCGACAGGAGGTGGCCACAGTTGCAGCTGCTAGGAGGAGGCCCCTAGCCAGCTACTAGCCAGCTTCTGAGCAAACCAGGGTGCACTCTGACGGCTCTGATGGATGGGCTAGTTTCCCAACTGTGGAAGTCATAAGAATGTTGGCTACTCCCAGGGCGTGCGGCAGAAGGTGGTGCAGGTGCAGCTGCTAGCCAGCTACTAGCCAGCTACTGGCCAGATACTCGGCAAACCAGGAAAGGTGCGCTCTGATGGCTCTGATGGATGGGCTAGTTTCCCAACTGTGGCATTGGGAAGAATGTTGGCTACTCCCAGGGCGTGCGGCAGGAGGTGGGTGCAGGTGCAGCTGCTCGCCAGCTGCTAGCTGGCTACTAGCCAGCCACTAGCCAGCTGCTCGGTAACATTGGAGGGTCCCTGATGATGGGCATACGGCCCAATTGCAGTCCAAAGAACGCTTGGTAACAGCCCAGGGCGTGCGACAGGAGGTGGGTATATGTGCAGCTACCAGCCAGGCACTAGCCAGACATACAGCAAAACAAGAGAGGCCTTCGTTGCCCTGACGGATGGGCAGGGTGGCCAACTCCTGGAGGCGGAGAATGTGGGGTTCTCCCAGGGCGTGCGGCAGGATGTGAATGCAGGAGCAGCGTTCATTCTCCTTCTTCTCCTCCTTGCTGTGATGGATGGGCGGGTGGGTAGGTGCGTTCCCATCGCTCTGATGGATGGGCAGGGTGGCTCAACTGCCGAGGGACGTGGGATACTCCCAGGGCAGGCGTCCTCTTCCTCCTCCTCCTCCTCCTCACTCTGATGGATGGGCGGGCGGGCGGGTGGGTGCGTTCCTCTCGCTCTGGTTGATGGGCAGGCAGGTGGCTGAACTGCTGGCCGAGGGGCGTGGGATGCTCTCAGGGTGTGCGTCCTCCTACTCCTACTCCTTGCCCTGATGGATCGGGGGGTGGGTGCGCATCCCTCATCCTTGCTCTGATGGATGGACGGGTGGGTGGCTCAACTGCTGGCCGAGAGGGGCGTGGGATGCTCCCAGGGTGTGCGTCTTCCGCCTCCTCCTCCTCCTCCTCGTCCTTGCTGTTGTGAATCGGCGGGTGGTTGCGCGCCCCTCATCCTTGCTCTGATGGACGGGCAGGCAGGTGGCTCAAGTGCTGGCGGAGAGGGGCGTGAGATGCTCTCAGGGCGCACCCCCAACCCCTCCTCCTGGACCCCTCCTCCCATCCCCTGCGTCCTCCTCCTCCTCCTCCTCCCCTCCTTGCTCTGATGGACCGGCGCGTGGGTGTGCGCCCCTCATATCCTTGCTCTGATGGATGGGCAGGCAGGTGGCCCAGTTGCTGGCCGAGAGGGGCGTGGGATGCTCCCAGGGCGTGTGTCCTCATCCTCATCCTTATCCTCATCCTCCTCTGGGCGGGTGCGCTCCCATCACTCTGGTGGATGGGCAGGCTGGCTCGACAGCGGGCCAAGCAGCAAACAGGGGCGCACAGGCATGCAGTGCTTCCTCAACGAGGCGGCCTACCACCAACAGCGGGTTAACACACTTTTCTGCAAACAAAAAAAAAATCGGCTCCCTGGTAGGCTGGCGCACCGCGTGGCCTTGCGGACTCTCCTAGTAGAGCCCTCCCTAAACGTGAAGTCTAGGCCTTAACTCAAGCCCCGGGTTCCGAGTAAAACGTGGTGATGATGATGACCGGGTCCTACAGTAAGAGAGTAGGCAGTGAAGCAGCAGCTGCATGCACTTCGCCGCAAGATGAAGGGGGGAGGGGAGGATCACCGTGTGAGCCACATGCTGCACGCACTGCTGGTGGCTCTGATGGCTCTGCCACGTGGGCGTGCACGCAAATTACAAGTAGCTAGGTGGCACATGTTACGGGCGGCTGGGTGTCATGTCCAACAGACTAAAGCATCGATCACCTGTGTTGTTGTTCCGCAGGGCCTGCAGGCGACTGATGTGAGCAGCCCGTCGCGCCGCCTGCTCCTATAGCCGGTGCGGAGTAGCAGCAGCGGCTGCAGCAACTGACGCGGCTTCAATAGTCACTCCTGAATCACGCGTCATCGCTCTTGAGCTATTTTACAGCTGTACAGTTACGCTTCCTGCGGGGCGTGTTTTTACAGTTTTTACGTGTACGCGCCCGGAGGACCCCGGGGCGTGGGTTGAGGCCTAGACTAAAAGTCTAGGGGGGCTCTACTGGGAGAACCCGCAAAGCCACGCACGGGGCGTGAGGTCAAGGGAGAGCGCGTGCAAGCACGCATCTACAGCCTCATGATCACTCACTCATGATAACTCATGCGACTCATAAGGCTGCCGCAGCAGACCTGCAGGTCGGCAGTAGCATCTCCGCAAGGATCTCTGACAGCCTATTGCCCACGACTGGGTCTGCATCAGAGCAAGCCACCGCATTGCTTCCGCTTGCTGCAGCTGAACCTCCTGATATGGTCATCTGAGCAGCTGAACCGCCTGATATCAGCCACCTGTGCTGCCGTCGACCCGATCAGACAGCATCAGAGCGAGCCACCACATCGCCTCGGTCTTTAGGAGTGCCCATGTGTGGCGGCAGCAGAGCCGGCAACGTGCCCGCCTGCCACCCTGCCCCCGCGATCCACACTGGCACGGGCGCTGACGTCCTCAGCGACAATGCTTTTGGGCTGCCTGCAGCTGATGCCTGTGCTTGGCCCGGCCTTGCCTGCCAGCTGTGCAGCCCGTGCAGCCCGTGCAGCCCGCGCAGCAGCCGCAGGAGCACACCCTGCTGCGGCGCTCCCAGCAGCAATCTCAGCCACAGCAGCGGCCTCGACCTCCAGGTGCCTGCTGCCGGGCAGAGGCCTGCTGATGGCGAAGCCACCTGCAGCTGTTCAGAAGCCTGCTGCCTCTGCTGGTAGGCTGGCGCGCTGCGTGGCCTTGCAGGCTCTCCTAGTAGAGCCCCCCTAGACGTGTAGTCTAGGCCTTAAATCACGCCCCGGGGTCCTCCGGGTAAACAAATCACACTGGGACATCGGCAGGTCGTGCTCCAGGCCATCGACGAGGCCGTGCATCTTCAGGCACTGCAGCCAGCAACGGCTGCCTTTGCCTGTAACGAACCACACGGTCGAGCCGCCGGTCGCACAGGAGAAGGCCTCCTCGCTGGTCAGGCCGGGCGCGATGACGCAGCAAGCGGTCGACAGGTCCACATCACGGTCGCTCTGTGAACAAAACAGAGCAGCACGACAGAGAGTCAGTGCAACACCCCGCCCGCCAAGACAAGCGACGCAGACAAGCCCCCACTACCAGGCACCCTGCAGTCTTTACACCTCAAAAGCTAAGCAACAACTGTAGCACAGCAACGACACATGCAGCACACCGACAACCCACCGTGAACGCGGCAAAGTAGGGCACCAATCGACGAGCCTCGACGCGATGCGCTTCTGCGAGGTCCACGACACAGTCCTGGCTGCCAAACAGGTCAGACACAGCGTGCTTACATCCTGGCGGGACCACAAACGGAGCTGACATGGACGCAGACGCAGCCTTCGCAGCCACCGCGACAGCACGCCTAGCAGCCTTGGCAGCCTTGGCATCCTGCATAACAGCCTGCATAGCGGCAAAGCAGTCACAATAGCTACGACTGCACATACCCTGAGTAACACGACAAAAATACATCGAAGCCACACCTTTTCTTTACACCATAAAAAAAACGCAGCGCAACGCGTCACTCGCTCGCTTTCTACACAACACAGCCGCACTCGCTCTTTACACCACAGCCGCGCTCGCTCTTTACCACACAGCCGCGCTCGCTCTTTACACCCCGACACGGCTTTACACCTTATAATAGCTAATGCGTACGTGTAAAACCTGCGGGGGCAATTCAGCATTTTCGCCAGTGTCTAGGGGGTACTGGATTTGGGTCTAGGCGGTGGTACCAGGATGAGAAGGTAGTCTTTGCTGGAAAGCCGATGTTACTGTTACTGTCACTGTTCCTAGGCGGTACGAATGAATGCGCCGGAATCAATTGAGGGAGCTCCCTGTAGGCAGGGCAGCACTGACCAGCCACACACCCAGCCAACCTCTCCCCCCACCCCTCCCCCCCCCCGCACCCCACACCCACACACACACCCCGCCCCACCCCCACCCCACCTCCTCCCTTGCACCCATGGAATTGCAAGGCCTCCCCCCCCCCCCCCCGCACCCCCACATCGTGATGTTGCTGCTGCTGCACACACACACACACACACACACACACGCACACACCAGGTGCACTACCACCACGCCAACCGCAGCGGCTACTAGCAGATTTCATGACGTGTCCATACACACACACACACACACACACCAGGTGCACTACCACCACGCCAACCGCAGCGGCTACTCCATCAAGACCACCAGTAAGGAGTACCTGTCGGACATGGTCCGCTCGCGGTTCTGCCTCGCACCGACCGGCGGCGGGTACGGACACCGCCAGGTGCTGGTGTCGTTTGCTGGATGCGTGCCGCTGCTTATTGGTGGGTTTTTTTTTTTAACAAGGATCCTCCGGGATTTGTTTGCTGTGTGGCTTAAGGAAACACGGATGCAAGCCTGCAAGCTCCCCCTCCAGAGAGGATTCCATACCTTCCACCAGTGATTTCCTTTTCAGGATTTTTAATTAATTGTTCCACAGCCGGATTTTGCTTTGACCGCGTTGACCGTTGACCTCCCGTTGACCGACTGCCCTCATAGATAGGTTATTTGAAAGCTGTTGACGTGCTCTGTCTAGCGAGCTTGTCAGACTAACAATCCACTGCATGGGTTGAGCTGTGTGTAAGGTCAAAGTACAGCCGGAACACAGCCAAATGGCTGTGTAGAGCCGAAAAGTAAATCACTGCCTTCCACACCCTACGCGACATCCCCAACGCTCCCCGCCCCCCGCAACACACTAACAATGTAACGATATACAACAGCGAGATCGCTACATAAACCTCCTGGGACCTAGCTAGCTCGGCTGTTTCTAGTCTGTCCAATAGGATTAATTCCCTCCAGACGCTGTCCGGACACACACACACACACTCACACACACGCACACACACACACGCACACACACACACACACACCTCCTAATACGCCATCAAAGGCGCCCGGCGGACGGCAAAATCGACCACACACACACGCTCCTTGTGCGCAGGCGACTTCATCCACCAACCCTTTGAGCCGGAGCTCTCGAATGCTCCCCCCCCCCCCCGCACCACCACACACACACCCTCATCACCATCACCACACAGACACACTCAGCACGCACACACACACACCGCCCATGCTTGTTCATTTGTGCGCATGCGACTTCATCCACCAGCCCTTTGAGCCGGAGCTCTCGAATGCTCGCCCCGTTCTCCCCACAGCTCCTTACCCCCCCCCCCCCCAACACACACACCACCACCGCCACCACACACATACACACACACATGCTCATCCCCATCACCACACACACTCACACTCACACACACTTGGCACGCACACAAACACACACCGCCCATGCTTGTTCATTCGTGCGCAGGCGACTTCATCCACCAGCCCTTTGAGCCGGAGCTCGACTGGTCGAGATTCAGCGTCTCGCTGCCGCAGTCTGAGATCCCCAGGCGAGCGCGCTTGCTGGGCACTTTGTGTGTGTGTGTGTGGTCGGTTGTGCAGTCCGTCGGACGCCTTTCGTGGTGTGTGTGTGTGTATGTGTGTGTGTGTGTGTGTGTGTGTGTGTTTGTGTTTCGAAAGACATCTCAGTGCATGCGTCAGACCTCGTAACAATTGCCGGGGTGTTTTGCTGTCAGTAGAACAGGCATTGCCGGTGCATGCGGACGGCTCATGTAACGCTTGGTTGGTTGCTTGGTTGTGTGTGTGTGTTTGCAGGCTGCACGAGACTTTCGCAGCCGATGCCGATGCGCAGTATGCGCGTCTGCGGGAGGGGGCTGCCCCCTACCACCCTGCACACACACACACACACACAGCCTGCACACACACGCGCACACACACAGCCTGCACACGTACACACACACACACACCCTGCACACACACACAAACACACGCACACACAGCCTGCACGAGACGCTTGCTGCTATCGACGACGAGCAGTACGCGGCGCTGCAAGAGGAGCTGCCCCCTACTACCCTGCCCCCAGTCAAACCCTTCTAAACCCTGGTAAAGCCCTTGATCTCGCTACTGCCACCCTGCACACACACACACACACACACACACACGGCATGTACGCGAACACACACGCACACACTAAGGGTTTCCTTCCCGATCGGGAAACGAAAAAATGTGTGCCCAGAGGGCGCGCCCCCGATGGTTTTGGGGAGGGTGCGTTCGGGAAAAACGGCGGACGGCGGAGGCGAATTTTCCTGGGAAAAGTGTGAAATCGTCGATTTCACACTTTTTGAAGCGATTCTTCGGGCTGCAGCCTGAAATCCCGACAACACTGGGAAAGCCTCTTCGGGAAAAACGAAAGGATGACTGACTTCAAGGAAACCCCTGGCACACACACACACACGCAGCCTGGACACACACACGCACACACACACACACACACACACACACGCACACGCACACGCACGCACACACACGGCCTGCACGAGACACTTGCTGCTATTGACGACGAGCAGTATGCAGCGCTTAACCCTGGTCAAACCCTCGAACCCCCGCAACTGCCACCATGTACACACACGCACAGACACACGCACACACACGACATGCACACACACGCGCACACACACAGCCTGCACACACGCACACACACACACACGCACACACACACAGGTTGCACGAGACGCTTGCTGCTATCGACGACGAGCAGTACGCTGCGCTGCAAGAGGAGCTGCCCCCACCCTGCCCCCGGTCAACCCCATGCTAAACTCTGGTCAAACCCTCAACCCAGCAGCTGCTGCTGCCTGCACACACATGCGCACACGCACACACACAGCCTGCACATGTACACACACACACACACACACTGCACACACACACACACACACAGCCTGCACGAGATGCTTGCTGCTATCGACGACGAGCAGTACGCTGCGCTGCAAGAGGCTCTGTCCCCACCCTGCCCCCGGTCAAACCCTTCTAAACCCTGGTCAAACCCTCGACCCCCGCAACTGCCACCCTGCACACACACACGCACACACACACATGCACACACACACACACACACACACGGCCTGCACGCACATACACACACACACGCGGCATGTACGCGCGCACACACACACACACGCACACACACGCACACACACACACACACACACACACACACACGCAGCCTGCACACGCGCGCACACGCACACACACACACATACACACACACAGCCTGCACGAGACACTTGCTGCTATTGACGACGAGCAGTACGCGGCGCTGCAAGAGGAGCTGCGCTGCGGAGCAGAGCACCTGATCTTTAGCTCATGCATCGGAGGGTGCGAGAACTGCGGATGGTCGGCCTGTTTGCCTGTCTGTGGTTGATCTGCCTGCATGCGCACATGTCTGTCTGGTGTTTTTGTCTGTCTGTCTGTCTGTCTGAGTGCGGAGCACCTCGTGAGCAATGTTGTGCATGCGTGCCTTCTTGTCATGCCCCCTCCCACACACACACACACATTCACACACACACACACACGTGCACACGCACACACATACTCGTGCATGCAGGTTCAAGTGGGACACCGGTCGTTTTGACGCATTCGAGACAATGCTTGCGGTACGAATGCATGCACCGTGCAGGCATGCGCGCACACAGATGGATATAAATTACAGACAGACAGTCAGGCAGACAGACAGACAGACAGACAGACAGACAGACAGACAGACAGACAAACAGACAGACAGACAGGCAGGTAGGCGGGCAGGGAGGCAGGCAGGCACACGCATGCAAACGGGAAACATACACACATGCACGCAGAAAGATCTCATCCTGTGTGTCTGGACCAACCGGACACACACACACACACACACACAAAGAGAGACGCACAGGCGGACAGGCAAGCATGAAACATGCCCGCACTTGCAAACGCACACAGACCCTGCGCGTGCGTCTTGATCACCCGGACACACACACACCCACGCACACACACACACACACACACACAGAAGAGACATCCAGGCAGCAGACGTTGCAAACAGGAAACATGCACGCACACGCACACAGATCCTGTGCGCGCATCTTGATCACCCCGACACACACACACACACACACACATACACAGACATCCAGGCGGACAGGCGGGCGGACACACGCATGCAAGCAGGAAACACACACTTGCACACGCACACAGATTCTGCGCGCGCGTCTTGATCACCCGGGCGTGGCGCCAGAGAAGCTGGCGTCGATCGATGCTGACCTTAAGGCGTTCATGGAGTGTCGGGAGCCTGGGCAGGTGTGTGGTCGATTTTACAGTCCGTCGGACGCCTTTGATGGCGCATTAGACCCTAGGAAAGAGGCCGGCAGCTGTCAAAATTAGACCCCTAGCATGCCATCTGCCATCATGATTGCTGTGCACGCGGTGCGTGTCTCAAAACAGGCGACAAGGAAGTCAGCAAGCTCGTGCCAGAACCTGGGGTTCTCCTGGCCTGGCCGAGGATTCATAAACTCCCGCATCCGCTCATCTAAATCGGCCTCCGCGGGGCGAGGGATGGACCGAAACAGGCTGTGGGCCCGCGCCCGTGCCTCTTCATAGGCAGGGCACTCAAATAATGTGTGCGTGTGTGTGTGTGTGCATGTATGTGTGTGCGTGTGTGTGTGCGTGTGAACGTAGTGCGCGTATTGCTAGTACACGCATTTTTCGGTGCATGCGGCTTGCGCTCATGCGACGCTTTGATGGATGGATGGATGAATGGAGGCTGGGGAAAGTGGAGGGACTGGGCCAGCTGTGTGTGTGTGTGTTTTGTATGTGTGTAAATGTGCGAACGTAGTGCACGTAGTGCTAGTACAGGCATTTTTATGCACGCGGCATGCGCTCATGCAACGCGTTGACGGATGGATGGATGGATGGATGGATGGAGACTGGGAAAGGTGGAGGGACTGGGCCAGCTGTGTGTGGGTGTGAGTGTGCGTGTATGTGTGTGTGGTGGGGGGGGGTAACAGGGTTGCACCATTCGACATTCGATGAGCATCGAATGTCGAATGATCGAATACGAATGTCGAATGTCGAATACACGCATACGAACACCATTCGACGACGAGACATTCACACTTTTCCACACTTTTTGAACTTCGAACCAAAACATTTTTCGAACGATTCCGAAAGCTAGAAGCATCAGCGTGACACCAGGATTCCAGAACTTCTTTCAGAAGTGGAATCCGTTAAGGTTTGCGATGAGGAAAAAAAGGCAAACGTTGGGAAAACAAACGTCGTCGAATGTCGAATATCGAATGACCTATTGAAAAGCGTCGAATGTCAAATGTCGAATGTCGTATGGATCGAATGGTGCAACCCTGGTAGGGGTCAGCCTCAGCGAGGAAGTAGTACAGGCATTGCCGGTGCATGCGGCCCGCGCTCGTGTACGGCTCGGTTGGTTGCTTGGTTGGTTGAGGGGGGCAGGGGGGCAGGGGGGCACATGGTTGGTCACTCGCCAGCGAATCAACCCAAGATCGACAGGTTTGACACACGTGACACACCCACCCAACCTACGCGCAGGCGAAGCGTTCTCAGCCTGCGTCAAACCCCAGCAATCTGCTGTGCTTCCGGTCGATCTTCCACCCCACCCCACCCCCAACCTACTCGCAAGCGAAGCGTTGAGAGCCTGCGTCATCCCCCGGCGACCTGCTGTGCTCCCGGTCGATGTTTGATGGAGTGCCTGAGCCGTGCGCCGCCTTCAGACAAAGCGGTCAACCACACACACACACACACACACACACCTCACACGCACCAACACACCTACAGTAACAGTAACAGTAACACGGGGTTTCCAGCTAAGCAGGCTACTCTTCTACTAGAGACACCCGCCGATACTCCAGCACACTTAAGTACTAGATTACCGCCGGCTCCCGGCCGATAGACTACCGCTCCCGCCGGCTAGACTACCCCAAACAGCGGTCTCTGAGAGACATGTCTGGCAAGGAGCATATAGGAGAGGACCTTCCTCAGGGTCACAGTAGTGGCCTTGTGGCCAGTCAAGCCGGCAGAGCCGACTGGCGCTGACTGGAACGGTCCCCGCCTGGCAGTGCATGGCTGTCCAGCTCTCGTTTGCATGGGGCTCAGCCGGCGCCCATGCCTCATGCATGGCCAGGTCCCACCCTCCAGGGGTGCATGGACGACAGAGTTGTCATGGAGGCTGCCTGAAGACCTTCCAACGCCAGTCACCGGCATACGAGCGACCCCGAGGATGAGCGCGGTGACGAACGCTGCGATTGGTGAAGCGGATTTACTCTGTGTTGCCTCGGCGGTCGCGACCGCTGAAGCCGTGATGGTAGCCCGCCTCCACGGGCAGCCATCTTGACCAGTGTCCAGCATGCATTGACGGGCGCCAGGTCCTCCGCTCGTCGATCAACTCGTCGAGATCGGTGCCGCATGGCGTCCTGCATGGGGGGAGGATAAGGGCTGTCTCCCAGCACGGGCCGCGGCAGCACTTGCCAAGCCATGGCAGCGCCGGGCAAGCCGCTCCTGAAGTGTTCCACCGAGGGGCAGTCTAGCAGGAGCCGGGCCAGTCGTATTTTACCCCGCTCGTCAGCGGCACGGAGATCCTCGTCACCAGCAGCGCCGCATTGCTGGGTCCAGGGCTCGGCGACGAGAACGCGCCTCCGTTAATCGAGCCCCAGGGGTTACACACAGGCGAAGCGCTGAGAGCCTGCGTCATCCCCCGGCGACCTGCTGTGCTCCCGGTCGTGGTTTGACGAAGTGCCTGAGCCGTGCGCCGCCTTCAGGCGAGGCGGTCAACCACCCACAAACACACCCCAACCGGCCACACTCTGGAGAGGAGTCTCGGTCCCAGAGCGATCCCAGCAATCCCAACCATTCCGGGATGATTCCAGCCATCCCGAACAATCCCTAGAGAATCTTAAGATCCCACCCTCCCACCCTATCCAGCAACCGCCCATCGCCCGCCACGTGCACCACCGCCACGTGCACCACCGCCCACTTCCCACCCACCCTGCAGGCGGAGCGTTCAGAGCCTGCGTCATACCCCGGCGACCTGCTGTGCTCCTGGTCGATGTTTGATGGAGTGCCCGAGCCGTGCGCCGCGTGCGACTCCAAGAGCTTCGCGCCGGGTGGCATGCAGTGCTGCGGGGCGGCCGACCTCGCCAGCTGCGCGCGCCCATGGGCGTAGACATGTAGAATAAGTATGCGTTTTACACATGTGGGCCCACCCAGAGTGCGTCGGGGCGCACGTGAAGGTCTACTTAGACTAGAGCGTGTGCCGCGAGTGTCCGTCCACCCGCGCACATTCTAATAAAGCCCACACCAATACGTGGCCTTGCGGGTTCTCCCAGTAGAGTCCCCCTAGACTTTGAGGCTAGGCCTGAAACCCCGCCCGAAGGTCCTTCGGGCGCCGACATGTAAAAACTGTAAAAAAAGCAACCCAGCTCCTGACCCAGCTAGCTCACACAGACGCATCCTCTCCTCCCAGCGCCCGCCGCGCTGCGCAGCAGTGCACTGCACTGTGCTCGGTCGCTCGTGATTGCGTGAGCGTACTGTGAGCGCACTGTGCTCGCTCGTGTGAGCGCACTGTGCGCGCTCGCTCGCGCTCACGCGCAGCCCCACGCCAGCACTGCGGCGTGCGCACGCCCTCCCCGTGCACTCGCAGACGCCCCCGTGCCTTCATCCGCGCCCTGGCCAGGGGCGACCCCCACGTTGTGCATGGCCTGCGTGCGGAGGGTGTGTGTGTGTGGGGGGGGGGGGGGGCAACCCTGGTAGGCTGGCGCGCTACGTGGCCTTGCTTAAAAAAATACTAGGAGAGCTCCCCTTGATGTGTAGTCTAGGCCTGCGTGCATGGCCTGCGTGCGGAGGGTGTGTGGGGGGTTACAGCCACGCGTGTCAATGCATAGGAGCCACGTGTGTGCGATGCATGGGAGCCACACCCTAAACCCTAAACCCTTAACCCTAAAGGGGGTAGGTGGGTTTAGGGGGGGGGGGGCACAGGCACACGGTACATCCCTCCTGCTACTGGCCTTGCTCTGCCTGTTCACATCGGCCGCGAGCAAGGCCCCGTGACGCATCTACACACATATTGCCCTGCCGCCATGCGCGCGCCAGTCTCAACCTCCCAGCTGCCGTGCCACCCACCCACCCACCATTACCCACACGGCTGAAGAAACATCATCACACGACTGTAAAAACCATCATCACCCACACCCTCACACCCAGCTGCACGATGGTCCTGTTGCACGCGGTACTGCCACCTGCCTTATCCTCGGTTCCCCACACGCACACGCACATGTCCCTTATGGACACAACAGACACAGGACAGGGGCTGTGGCCTGGGCAACGGAGCCGCGCCGTAGCCCACTAGCTCGTAGGACACTGCTGTGTCAACAACCGCGGCTGGAGCGGGACACTGCGTCCGCTAGCGAGGGGGCGAGAGGCGACTCAGTGCTCCCTCTTGAGGCTCCCTGGCAGGCTGGCGCACTGCGTGGCCTCGCGGGCTCTCCCAGTAGAGCCCCCCTAGACGTGTAGTCTAGGCCTTAACTCACACGCCCCGGGTCCTCCGGGCGTGCACGTGTAAAACCTATAAACCTCCCTCCTGGGACCATCGGCTGGAAGAACAAACAAGCAGCAGCGCGCATTGCACATGCACGATCGCGGCACGCACGCGCAGTGGGAGGAGGCTCGCTCGCATCACACAAACAGCTCCCTTCTATGCCCCAACTCCCCCTCCCCCTCCTTCACCACCCTCACACTCGCCCTCCTTTGGGATCCGGAAGAACAAACGAGCAGCAGCGCGCATCGCCCATGCACGATCGGTGGGAGGAGGCTCGCTCGCAGCACCCAAACAGCTCCCTTCTACGCTCAACTCCCCCCCCCCCCTTCACCACCCTCACACTCGCCCTCCTTCGACGCACTCGCCTCCCTTCGGCACACCCGCCTTCCTTCGACACAACTTACACACAATGCGGTGATCTCCTCACGCCAGCCGCCGCTCCACAACCAGTGTGACCGTCCCGTCAGCGACCTCGCCCTTGCGCAGCGCGGCGCAAATCGCGCCAAACTTCATCTGCGACGCGGCGCCGTTGCGCGTGGTTGGGAACACGTCAATTGTTGGTTTCGGAGAGAGGGGGGCAACAGCTGGTAGCCTCGCCAGGCGGCTCCCGCAATCCCATGCCCCGAGGGTGCGTACTGCAAACTGTAAACTGTGAACGGTTTCAGAGAGGGCGCCCAGGCGCCTGCTTTTGGGACCCCCGCAAAACCGCAAAACGCAAGGTTTTACGTGCTGCCCGTGGCATCCTTCCACCCAAGGAACACGTTTGATTTTCATCGATTTTCATGACGGCTGGCAGGTTTGTCCTGGGTTTGGTCCCCCCACAGAACATGTATGGGGATTGTGCCAGGCGCCCGTCCGTTCCACCACGTGTGACTGGCCTGGCTCGGCCTGTCATCTCAGTCCCTGGAAGAAGAAGGAACGTTAACCACTGGTACTGAATCCGAAGCAGCGGGTGTGAGTAGCCGCTCAACCCCATAACCCCGCTCAACCCTCTAACCAGAGAGGGATTTGAAAGGTCGGGTCTCGAAATGTTGGGCCACTGGCTGATCCTGACATAGAGAGCACCCTGCGTGCCAACTCCTTACTGGGCATGCGCAAGGGTGGCTGTTACGTATGTACACCACGTGCTGGACGCATGAGTCCCGAGAAGCATCAGAGAGGGGGCGCCGACGGCCAGGCGTTGTTTCGGTTACAAAGGTTCTGTTTTTGGTTACGTTGGTTACTGTCATCACACGCACGCACCTTGTCCACGCTTGTCACAAACCTTACCCTGAGCCAAGCCTCCATAAGGATGCTCCAAGTTAGTGAAGGGTGAAGGGTGAAGGGTGTGGAAGCCCCGTGCTTCCACACTTCTGGAGTTACAGTTACAGTTACATTGACTTTCCAGCAAAGACTACCTCTAGTCCTAGTACCACCGCCTAGACCCAAGTCCAGTTCTGGCCCTAACAATTACTTGTGAGGGGCGGTAGCCACCAGCCGGCTGCCTGCCAACGTGTAGTCCCAGAGCAAAAAGGAGAGCTATTGTGCGACGCCTCCAAAATAGGTCCTAACTGCTTCCAGGGGATAGGGGGTCAAGTGGCGCTTGCCAATCTACTTGACCGCCGTGGTGGAGGGGCCGGCGCCTGAGGGGCAGCCGGACCGTACACCACGGCTCTCCACCCGACCCTATCCTGAGCACGCTCAAACGCCGTGTCCGAAAAAGTCTTCCAATCAGAACGAGTGCCACTAGTTTTGCCTAGCTGCTGAATCAGTAGCTTAAGAAAATAGTGTCGGGAGGAGGCTGGAGGCCGGCCTTGCTGCCGAGCCACATCCATTGTGCAGTCAAAAGTCGTACGAGGAAGACGAGAAGCCGGCATGCGCATCACATGGCCTAGCCACTGCATTGATCGCTTTGCCACAAGGCTCTCAATTGGCTCAGTGTCGCACGCCCGCCAACAGTAACAGTAACAGTAACACGGGGTTTCCAGCTAAGCAGGCTACTCTTCTACTAGAGACACCCGCCGATACTCCGGCACACAACACGCCCGCCGAATATAAGTTAATTTGTGCCGGTCGACCAGGCGCACGCCCAGAATGCGACTAAGGCAGTTAGAGTGGGCAACCTCCAATCGAGTCAGTTGTGTTTTAGTAGGGGCCCATGTTTCGCAGCCGTACAGAAAGTGGGGCAGCACGAAAGTGTTGTAAACCCGCATCTTAGACTGCACTTGCATCTTCTTGCTGGCCCAAATCTTATCAAAAGACGCAAACACGCCCAGCGCGCGACCGACACGCACACCGATCTCCTTTTCCACACCACCACTCTGGGTTATCCAACTCCCTAGATACTTAAATGCAGAGACGGTCTTCACTTCACCACCAGTCAGCGCAAACGCGGGCAGATCCGCGTCAAAATCTGCTGGCAAAATCATCACTTCTGTCTTGGCGGCGTTGATTTGCATGCCAAAGCTAGAGGACACTTTGTCAAGGATTTTCAGCATAAGCGCCAACTGAGCTGGGTCATGCGAGAACAAACATAAATCGTCGGCATACATCAGCATTACTATACGCTCAACCGACGACGACAACACAGAGCCGCCGGCTCGGGTCACGACTGACACGCCAGCCCCTCTGGCATCATGTCTAGCGCCTTTTTCACTATGTGGTCAATAAAAACATTGAACAACACAGGAGCAATGACGCACCCCTGTCGCACACCAGACGACACGGGGAATTCGTGCCCGATTTTCCCAGCCAGCCGCACGGCAGCTGCTGTGTTGGTGTGAAGATCCTCCAACAGATCAATAATGTGCGGATGAACACTGTAACACTTCTGGAACTCTCATAATAAGCTACAACACGAGAGAGAGTAGTGTTACTTACCCACTGCCGGCGGTCACAATCAGTTCCAAAGTTCCAGCGGGACTATCAGGCACAAGGCCCACCAAAAGGTCAAGCTACAAAAGTAGCCCACAGTAGCGCCACCCACACTAGGTGGTGGGCGCCAAGTAGCAGCACAAGCCACAGCCACGTACACCACGTGGTTTCACACAACCAGCAACCAGCCAGCCAACCACAGCACATAACCAGTACACAACCACCAACCAGCCAACCACAGCACACAGCCACCAACCAGCCATAACACACAACCAGCACCCAACCAGCCACAGCACACAACCACCAACCAGCAGCGCCCTGGTGGGCGGCACAACCACCACCCTAACGACTCGGGCACACACAACCACCATCCAACTCAGGCACACAACCACCAACTTATCCGCCCAGGAGCATCACATTGCGGCCGTCGCTCTGTGGCTGACGCTCTTGTGTGTGGCTGCCCTTCGGCACCAACCATTTTTGAAATAGCCCAAAGCCTCCAAGCCAAAGCCTCGGCGAGTTCGACAGTGCAGCAGTGGATATTCCTTCACAAACAACCGGACCTTGTCAGCGCTGTACACCACCACGTGCCGCTCCGGCGGCACCGCCCCGAGCAGCGCCTTGGTTCGGTACACCAGGTTGGTGCACGTGACGGCGCGCAGCACGTCCCCTGGCAGCACCACCTCGCTTGCCATGCCGCGGTTGAGGGACGTCAGCTGTTGGGAGGGAGGATGGGGGGGGGGGTGTTGCATGGTTTGCGTGTGTGGGGGAGGTGTGTGGGGGAGGGACCACCTCGCTCGCCAGGCCGCGGTTAAGGGATGTCAGGTGTGGGGAGGCGTTGAGGGTTCAGGGTTGTATGGTTGTATGGTTCTGGGGCTGGGGGTTAGGGTTTGGGGCTGGGGGTTTTGGGGCTCAGAGTTTTGGGTTTTAGGGTTCTGGGTTTTAGGGTAAGGGCGGCGGGGTAGCACCACCTCGCTCGACAGGCTGCGGTTGAGGGATGTTAGCTGTGGGGAGGCATTCAGAGTTCAGGGTTTTGGGGTTTAGGGTTAAGAGTTTGGGGATTGGGGGTTTTGGTTGCGGGGGATGGGGTTGCGGGGGGCGGGGCGCCGCGCGCATGGGCAGAGAGCACACGCACACACGTGTAAGGGTCGGTATAACACGCTCGACAGGCCGCGGATGAGGGACGTCAGCTGTGGGGAGGCATTCAGGGTTCAGGGTTTTAGGGTTCAGGGTTTAGGGTTTGGGTTTTTTGGGGATTGGGGGTTTTGGTTGCGGGGGATGGGGTTGCAGGGTGCGGGGCCCCGCGCGCATGAGCAGAGAGCACACGCACACACGTGTAGGGGGCAGCACTGCCTCGCTCGCCAGGCTGCGGTTGAGGGACGTCAGCTGTGGGGAGGGGGGGGAGGTGTGTGTGTGTGGGGGGGGAGGTTTGTGTGGGGTGGTGGTGGTGTGTGGGGAGCAGGGGAGGTGTTTGGTTGGGTGGGTTGGGGGGGAGGTGTGGGGGGGAGGCAGCACGTCCCCTGGCAGCACCAACTCGCTCGACAGGCCGCGGTTGAGGGACGTCAGCTGTGTGTGGGGGGGTGGGGTGGGGGGGCAGAAATGATGTTTTGGGGCTTTAAGGGTTTCTGAACCCTACAGGGTCAAGGTTATAGGGGATTAGGGCAGGGGAGAGGGGGGGGGGATGCGCCCTTACGGGCAGACTACCCCCCCCCCTTCACTTACACACACACAGAAGAGTGCGCGTGCACACACGTGGAATCTGCGTGCACGCCCGCGCGCCCGTGTGTGTGGCGCCCAGGTCACCCCCACAAAACTGGAGCCGGCGGCGGCTCGCCCCACACCTCTCGAAGTGTGCGTGCGTGCGTGTGCATGCCCGCGTGTGTGCGAGCGTGCGTGCATGCGCCCGTACCCTGCTGCGCTGCTGCACCGCGCTGCCGTCGACCAGGTCTGCCACCACCGCGCGTTTCCGCTTCTCATCCCACTACTCCAGAGCCGGAAGCCCACCTCCAAAGCGTGCTCCTCCAGAGCGTGCTCCTCCAGAGTCGGAGGCTCACCCCCAACAGCGTGAGCCGGAGGCTCACTTCTCGAGGTGTGTGCGCGTGTGCACGCCTGTGTGTCCATGTGTGCGTGCGTGCGTGCATGCGCCCTTACCCTGCTGCGCTGCTGCGCCGCGCTGCCGTCGACCAGTTCCGCCATCACTGCGCGCTTGCGCTTCTCGTCCCACTCCACGACGACGCCCATTGGCCGCGGCAGCGTGGCCGCGATTAAGGCGCTGGGCTGGGGCAGCAGCCGCGGGAAAACGTACGTCCTGCGTGGGGTGTCAGGGTGGCCATGGTGATGTGCTCTCGGTGGGGGATCTCTAGTAGAAGAGTACCGTAGTACCGCTTTGCATTGCCGATTAAATGATTCCAAGAACGTGACGGCAAGGTCGATTTCTATAAAATATTCCCCAACAAGAAAAAAATGCCGAAAAGGACGTCAAAACGGGAAAAACAAGAAAAAAAAATCCCGTGGCAAGGCACCCAAATTCTAAACAATTGCCCCCTTCCTAAAATTGGCGGCAAGGCAAACCGGTACTGCGGTATAGACTGCTTAGCTGGACACCCCGTGTTACGTACTGATGTGTTACCTTGGCGCCCCCCTGCCCACCACCCACCTACCCATCAGCCACCCACCACCCACCCACCCACCCATCCACCACCCACCCACCCACCACCACCCACCCACCCACCACCCACCACCACCACCCACCCCACCACCCACCCATCCCACCCACCCACCCACCCACCCACCCACCCACCCACCCACACCACCATCCACACCACCCACCCACCACCACCGCTCCCACCCACCCACCCACCCACCCACCCACCATCCTCCCACCACTCACCCACCGCCACCAACTGCCGCTCCCACCTGGCCACCCGCCTCCCCACCGGCCCGACCTCGATGCGCAGCCTGTCGCCCTCGTAGCTCGGCTCCACCGGCCACGGCGTGTAGCTGACAACCTTGAACACGAGCTCACCCTGTGTGTGTGTGCGTGTGTGTGTGTGTGTGTGTGTGTGTGTGTCTCTGTGTCTCTGTTGTCTCTGTGGGCGCCCCACTCTGTGGGCGCCCCACTCTGTGGGCTGCGTCCGCGCAGTCATCGCCGCCGCCTACGTCGACCCCCCTTCACCCATGCCGCCGCCGATTCTCGCCGCCTCTCCTCCTCCGTACGCCCCCTGTCGTCGGGCTGCCAATTCAGCAGCCAGTCGACGCATGCATCCAGGAACTCAGTCCATCCGCACTCTCTCGCACGCCCTCCACATGGCAAAAAACACGTGACGCCCTACCGCACAGATTTCCCTCCCCCCGCAGCTCTGCAGCTTCAGACAACGGAGCCCAGGTATCTCAGTGCCATCACCTCGACCGCCATGCGGCCCGAGCCAGCGCTCAACGCTTCAGCGCTTGAGCTACCGAGTTCCTCCAGCCGCCACCGTCCCGCCCACCGCCCACTGCCCAGTCGTTCATTCGACCCCACGCCCCACCTCAAGAGACCCACCGCTTATCCCACTGCCGCCCCGTCGACCTCCATACACCCACATGCTCGTCACATGGAGTTGCCCCTCCCCATGCGCCCCATGCGCGCACATGCACCCCATGCACCCCCCCCCATGCTACCAGCGCCTATGTATGCGCCATGTGGCCGGGCCACAGTGTGGCTCCCTCCTCTCTCCCCTCTCCTCCCTCCCTTCTCCTGTCTTCCACCCCTCCATCCCCGCTGCACCCCACCCCATCTTGTGCCCCCCGCCCCTCCCTAACCCTCCCCCGCCCCTCCCCCTCTCCCTCCGATTACCTTCCCGCTGCCTCCCTGCCACTGCCTCCCACTTGCACGACTACCGCTGTTCGGACACGACTTCGCTCTATGCCGGCGGCGCCATCACCTTCTTCCGGCTCACGCCGGTGACTTTTGCGCCCACTCCGTCACGTTCCACGCCCTCCGCAAACATCCATCTCTTCAACTTCACACGCGACATCCCCGAGCGCCCCGAGTTCGCCGAGCGAGTCACCACCGAGTGGATCATTCAGCTTGATTTCCACAACTGTGGAAGTCCTTCTGCCGACACCTAGTTTAAACTCAGTCGAGGCGGATTGACGAACACAGCCGTCAATGACCCGCCACTGCCCCTTTCCCCCACTGCTTTACGAATGAGGTTGTTCACCCTCTTGCTGGCGCACGGTTGGTCTCCCGCCTTCAAACGGAATCTCCTCAATTGATGACTAGAAACAGCCTATCTAGGTCTGCCGTGCAGAGTTCTCTGTAACGATATCTCTCTCTCTGTGTGTGTGTGTGTGTGTGTGTGCGTGCGTAGCGCGTGTGTGAGTGGCGCCCGTGGCCAGCTCCACCGGCCATGGCGTGTACCTGACAACCTTGAAGACAAGCTGGACCTGTGTGTGTGTGTGTGTGTGTGCACGTGTGTGTGCGTGCACGTGTGTGTGTGTGTGTGTGGGACCGCGCATGTGAGTGGTGCTGCCTTGTGTAGCTCGGCTCCACCGGCCATGGCGTGTAGATGACGACTTGAACAAAAGCTCGCCCTGTGTGTGTGTGTGTGCGCGCGCGTGTGTGTGTGTGTGTGTGTTTGTGTGTGTGTGACCGAGCATGTGCGTGATGCTGCCTCGTGAAGCTCGGCTCCACCGGCCATGGCGTGTAGCTGCCGACCTCAAACACGAGCTCGCCCTGTGTGTGTGTGTGTGTGTGCGTGTGCGTGTGCGTGTGTATATGTGTGTGTGGGTGTGTGTTTGTGTGTGTGGGTGGGACCGCGCGTGTGAGTGGCGCAGCCTGTCGCCCGCATAGCTGGGCTCCACCGGCCATGGCGTGTAGCTGACAACCTTGACCACGAGCTTGCCTGGCTCCTAGTTAACATGGCGCCCGTGGCCACGTCCTCAAAAAACCACCCCCACCCCCCTTCACACACACAGCCACACACACACACCAGTGGTGTCCTTAAGGAAATCGAGAATGTCCTGTTTGCCCCCGCAACATTGTAGGAAACATGCCGTGTTGCCCCCGCAGGAGGCAATTTTTAACGGCAAAAGTGTGAAATTGCCAATTTTCACACTTTTTGGAGCGGAACTCCCGCGATTTGCCCCCAAAGTTTCCTCCCTAATTTCCAGGAAATTTGGGAGGAAGGGGGGCTGCAGGGGCTGCGGGGGCGCTTAGGTCATCACTGACACACACACACACCACCACCACCACCACGCACACACGCCACACACACTCACGTTCTGGTCTCTCTCTGGTGGCGCTTCTCCCGGCTCCCTAGTAAACACGGCGCCCGTGGCCGTATCCTCAAACACGCCGCCTCTATCTTCCTCCCCTTGTCCCTCGGTCGGTGCGGTTGGCGCTGGTCGCAGCGTGTACGCGAGCCACGCGGCGAAGGCGAGTAGCGGAATGGCGAGCACCGCGGCGTTGACCTGCGTTGTGTGTGCGTGTGTGTGCGTGTGTGCGTGTGTGTATAGCGTGTGTGTGTGTGTGTGTGCGTGTGTGTGTATAGAGCGTGTGTGTGTGTGTGGGGGGGGGTAATCTGGCCGTGTGTGTGTGTCTGCACGTGTGTGCACGTGTGTGTGTGTGTGTGTGTGCATGCGTGCGTGTGTGTGTATAGAGCGTGTGTGTGTGGGGGGGGGGTAGTCTGCCCGTGTGTGTGTGTGTGTGTGTGTGTGTGTGTGTGCGGGTGTGCGGGTGGGTGTGCACGCATGCAGCACCGACGACACAACGCACAAGTGTTATCGCCTGGCACGCGCCGTCGAAGCACACGGGGGACACGGAGCCCAGGGGGCACACTCCAGCCGTGGCCTCAGCAGCAGCAGCGGCTGACGACACCACTCCTGCCACCGCGTATGCAGGCGCTGCGGTCGCACGCGTGCTGCCCCGCTTCAGCAGCATGACGTGCCGGGCGGTCTGGGGGCGCAGCTGCCCAGCACCTCGCACGCATGGGCACCATGCCGCATGTGGCTGCCCCGTCCATGCCTGTGGTGCGGCCGCAAGCCGCATGGGGTTTGCCTGACACGCAGCCACAGTGCAAGCT
Organism: Chlamydomonas sp. UWO 241; assembly: GCA_016618255.1. Taxonomy (NCBI): domain Eukaryota; kingdom Viridiplantae; phylum Chlorophyta; class Chlorophyceae; order Chlamydomonadales; family Chlamydomonadaceae; genus Chlamydomonas; species Chlamydomonas priscui. The sequence continues at coordinate 671,932 of VFSX01000047.1, forward strand.
ACTTCTCCTCTCTCACTGCCCTTTGAGCATCTCTAGGAGGAAAACAAGTTTGGGGCATCAGGGGGCAGGTGTGGCCTCCACACCAAGCTTCAAACATGCGTGCAGCGACAGACGAGGACATCAGCAGCAGTGCCTGTTGCCCCGCATCAGAGCGCCGTCGATCCACCACCGTTCGTGCGCTGCGAGGAGAGGAGCACGGCAGCCGGGGCAGCATGCAGGGCAGCCCTGGTTTTTACGAGTACGACGCCCCAAAGTTCTACGACTTCAACCGCGACGATGACGGAGCGAGCCAGGCCAGCGAGTGGTTCGACGACGAAGAGGAGAGGATGGGTGAGGGAGGGGTCGACTGCCGGCTGGCGCGCGTCAACGCCCATGCCGCGCACTTGGCTGACGCCCCTGCATGCATGCACGACCTGCCGCACGCAGGCCTAAGCTCCCCACTGGGCGAGCTCACGTCCAACGACGTGGTGTCAAAGGTAGGTGCGCGGTGACCCCGCGCTGGCATGGCAGCATGGAGGTAGCGGACGCGCGCACGCATGCCCCGCACACGCATGCCCCGCACATGCACCCCTGCACACGCATGCCCCGCGCACACGCACATCCCCACTGTGCGGAGGGCATCCCATACGCACGCGCATGACGCTCGGCTTCGGGAGCAAGGCACACACACGCCAGCTCCCCCCCGCCTCCCCCTCGGTTACCACCTGGCAATGCCTATCGGGCGCGTGTGCCGCCTGTCGTCACTGCCCCAGCCTGCCCTTCCCTCTTCTCCACGCACGCGTGAAACACCCCAGCCCTACCAGCGCTGTTCCAAACCCCTGCCTGCCCCCTGCCGCCGCGCGCAGCTGGCCGTGGCGGGCGCGCACCGGCCTGCCGCGCCCGCGTCCGCGCCGCCAGCAAAGACCAACAACCTGGTGACGTCGTGGGGCGGCGCGGCCGCAGCGGTCGCCAAAGCAGCCATCGGCACGTTCTTCGCAAAGCCCGTGGGCGCCTCGTCAGCGGCGGCAGCGGCCGGGGCGGCGGCGAAGCCGCGCGCTGCTGCCGCAGCTGCCGCCGCCGGGGGCGGCGCCGCGCACGCGGGCGGCTTGCAGCAGCAGCCGCAACAGCGTGCAGGGGCGGTCCGCACTATTGCTGCTGCCAGGGACAGCGTGGGCGGCAGGCAGCCGGCGCTGCCGGCGATTCCCAGCGGGGCTCCCGCCAGCAGGTGCGGCCGCCAGCAGATGCCATCTGTGGCCACAGAGTGGCACGCACGCATGTAAATCCACACGCAGAACTGCGCTTTGCTTGCATAAACGCACACACACCAATTGCGTGACTGTCTGGGGCAGGGATTTGCAGGGGTGCCAGTTGACAGTCTACAGTTTGCAGTTTGCCGGGGCGTTGGTTGGAGGGAGCTGCATCGCGAGGCGGGCTACCAGAACACGGGTGGTGGCAGGGGTGCCGTCTCTTCTCACAGGGTCGCACGCGCTTACACATACATGTATCCTATGCACACACATGCACACACCGCCACATGCATATCTCATATGCACACACACGCACACACAGCCACATACATATCTCATATGCACACACACACACGCACACACAGCCAATTGTTGCATGAGCATGAGCCGCGTGCGCCGACAGCGCCTGTACTTCTAGCAGCAAAACACACACACACACATCCACACAGAGGCATATGTCACAGCCACCCCACCCCACACACGCGCGCGCGCGCAGGCAGCCAGCGCCTGGGGGCGTCAAGAAGCCTTCCAAGAAGTCTGGCGCCGCGCCGCGCCGCCGCTCGCTGCGCCTCATCCGCAAGGCAGAGGCATCCTCGGCCGATGGGCACGCCGGTGGCCGCGCCGCCGGCAAGCCCGGCAACCCCGCGCTGAAGATGGCCGCCGCCGTGCACAAGCGCGCACTCGCGACGCAACGCTCGATCGGCGCGCCGCCGGCCGCGCTCGGTGGCGGCGGCGCGACGCGCGCGCCGTCCTCAAGGCTCAAGGTGAGGCGCACGGGCTTGCGGGGTCTCAATTATACCTGACTGAGGTGGGCGGGAGGGGGGAGGGGGGGTCTCGCTCGGCACGCCGCCGGCCGCGCGACGCGCGCGCCGTCCTCGAGGCTCAAGGTTAGGCGTGCGGGCTTGCGGGGTCTCAATTATACCTGACTGAGGTTGACGGGATGGGGGGGGGGGGCAGGGGGGTCTCGCTCGGCACACCGCCGGCCGCGTGATGCATGCGCCGTCCTCGACGCTCAAGGTCAGGCGTGCGGGCTTGCGGTGTCTCAATTATACCTGACTGAGGGGGTGGGAGGGGGGGGGGAGGGGGGTCTCGCTCGGCACGTCGCCGGACGCGTGACGCGCGCGCCGTCCTCAAGGCTCAAGGTGAGGCGTGTGGGCTTGCGGGGTCTCAATAAGATCCGACTGAGATTGACGGGATGATGGGGGGGGGAGGGGGGGCTCGCTCGGCACGCTGCCGGCCGCGCGATGCGCACGCCATCCTCGAGGCTCAAAGCAGGACGCGGGCTTGCAGGGTCCAATAAGACCCGACTGAGGTTTGAAGGGGGGGGGGGGGGCGCTCGGTGCGCCGCCGGCCACGCGACAAGGCTCGAAGCTCAAGGTGAGGTGCGCGGGCTTGCGAAGGTCGGGTCAGAGATTGTGGGGGTGCTTTGGGAGGGGTCGGGCCAGGTTGCGGCTGCACGTGCGCCGGCGCCGGCCGCACGACGTGCGTTCCATCCTCGTACAGTGCTTCTTCAATTTATTTCAATTAATTAATTTGTACAGCCCGGCCGCAGACGGCCAGGGCCGAAATCGGCCGAAATCGGCCAAAACCACACACAAACAGCAAAAAATGACCAAAGTCGGCAAAATTGGGCGGCAAACCCTAAAAATTGACACATTATTACCGCCCAGATACCGCCGTAGGCGGTTAACCGCCCAATCGAAGAAGCACTGTCCTCGTACCTGACGGTGGGGTGCGCGGTCATGGGGAGATGGAGTCAGGTTGTGGGGTGGGTGGGGGTGCGTGCCACAGACTGAATAATCCATCATTGTGCCTTCCCCCCACCCAGGTCCTGCACGCGTGCAAGGTGGTGCCAGTTTGCTCCACCAAGCAGCCCCAGCCCCTCCCCCCCCCCCCATCCCCCTCCTCCTGTGTCTCCCTTGACCCTGCCACAATCCTCATAGATCATGAGAGCTGTCGTACCGACTGTAAAATCCACCATCATATCCCCAACCACCCAGGTCCTGCACGCATGCAAGGTGGTCCCGGTACGCTCCACCAAGCTGCCCAGCACCCATCCCCAACCCACCCGAATCCCCCACTCCAAGTCACCCAAATCCTCTCTCCCAAGCCACCTCCCTCCTCGGCCCCCCTCCCCCCTCAACTCCAGGTCCTGCACGCGTGCAAGGCGGTCCCAGTTCACTCCACCAAGCTGCCAAGCACTCATCCCCAACCCACCCGAATCCCCTCTCCAAGTCACCAAAATCCTCTCCCCCAAGCCACCTCCCTTCTCTGCCCCCCCCCCCCAACTCCAGGTTCTGCACGCGTGCAACATGGTGCCAGTTCGCGCCACCAAACTCCCCTCGCATCCCCCCCTCTCTATATCCTCCTCACCCCCCCCCCCCACCACCTCTGTCCTCACCCCCGTCCCAAGCCAGCCGAGTCCTCCCTCCTCTGATGTTTTCCTCCGATGTCCTCCTCCTGTGCCCCCCCCCCCTGCCCCTCTGTCCTCCTCCCTCAACTCCAGATTATGCACGTGTGCAAGGTGGTGCCAATTCGCTCCACTAAGCCGCTTACCATGCCCGACGACATCGAGCTGCGAACGTCAAAGCGCGCAAAGACGACGGAGCCGGCGCCGGGCACGCCGTTCAAGGTGCGTGTGTGCGTGCCTGTTTGTGCGTCACGAACACGAGGTGTGTGTCTGTGTGTGTGACACACCCAGTTTGTGTGTGTGTGAGTGTGTGTGTGTGTGTGTGTGCGGTGTGCGAATGGCATGAACTGCGCACGTCCAAGCGTGCAAAGCCAACAGAGCCTGCGCCTGGCACACCGTTCAAGGTGCGTGGGTGTGCGCTTGCCTGTTTGTCACGTACACAAGGTGTGTGGGTCTGTGTGTGTGTCACACACCCAGTGTGTGTGTGTGTGTGCATGTGTGTGTGTGCGAATGGCATGAACTGCGCAAGTCCAAGCGTGCAAAGCCGACGGAGCCTGCTTGGCACGCCGTTCAAGATGTGTGTGCATGGGTGTGTGTACCTATTTGTGTGTGGGTGTGTGTGTGCCTGTTTGTGTGTCACGTACACAAGGCGTGTGGGTGTGTGGGTGTCACACACCCAGTGTGTGTGTGTGTTTCGTGTGTCACACACTGTGTGTGGGTGTGTTTTGTGTCACACACTGTGTGTGTGTGTGTGTGTGTGTGTGTGTGTGTGCTAATGACATCGAGCTGCACTTGTCCGAGCACGCAAAGCCGATGGAGCCAGCGCTGGGCACGCCGTTCAAGGTGCGTGTGCATGGGTGTGGGTGTGTCTATTTGTGTGTGGGTGTGTGCGTGCCTGCTTGTGTGTCACGTACACAAGGTGTGTGGGTGGGTGTCACACACCCAGTGTGTGTGTGTGTGGTCGATTTTACAGTCCGTCGACTTTACATGCTTGGATGTGCGCAATTCATGCCATAAGCACACACACATACACACATTGTGTGTGTGTGCCAATGGCATGAACTACACACATCCGAGCATGCAAAGTTGACGGAGCCGGTGGCGAGCACGACATTCAAGGTGCATGTGCGCGTGTGGTTCACCCGGGAGGGGGGGGGGGGGAGCAGAGGGAATCCTACAGTAACGGTCGGCCGCCCCGGGACTGCGCGCTGCATGCCCCCCACCCACCCACCCACCCCCACACACACACCACACATCACCACACACCCCCACACACCACCACACACACGCCGCTGCGGCATATCAGTGACAGTAACATCAGCTTTCCAGCGGCTACCTTCTAATCCTCATACCAGCGCCTAGACCCAAGTCCAGCTCTGGCCCTGGCAATTACCTGTGAGGGGCGGTAGCCACCAGCCGCATATCACCGAGTCCAAGGAGCCCCCTATGCTGAAACAACCCCCCCTGAACCCGCGCCCCACAGAGCGTCGCGGCCAAGGTCCTTGAGTTCCACAAGAAGACGCCCGCACGCTTCCGCTGCCACTTATCACCGGGTCCGAGGAGCCCCGAAGGCAGGCCCGAATGCTAAAAATGCCCCCCCACCCCGCCCCACAGAGCGTCACGGCCAAGGTCATCACGCTCCACAAGAAGACGCCCACGCGCTTCCGCTGCCACACATCACCGAGTCCAAACAGCCCTCAATGCATGCCCGAATGCTAAAAACAACGCCCCTTCCCCTCCCCCCGCCCCACAGAGCGTCGCGGTTTCCACAAGGTCATCGGTTTCCACAAGAAGACGCCGCGCGCTTCCGCTGCCACATATCACCGAGCCCAAGAAGCCCCAAATGCAGACCGGAATGCTAAACACGACCCCCCGCCCCAAAGAGCGCCGCGGCCAAGGTCATTAAGTTCCACAAGAAGACACCCGTGCGCTTCCGCTGTCACATATTACAGAGTCCAAGGAGCCCCGAATGCAGGCCCGAATGCTAAAAATGCCCCCCCCCCCCCCCCCCCGCCCCACAGAGTGTCGCAGCCAAGGTCATTGAGTTCCACAAGAAGACGCCCGCGCGCTTCCGCTGCCGCCCCGGCCCCCCGCCGCAGCATGCGCCCGGCACGTGCGCCGCGATGACGTCGCCGCACTCGCCCTCGCTCATGACGGCTGCGCGCTCGCGCCCAGCGCACGTCAAGGTGCGTGTGGTGCCTGTGTGTGGGAAGGTGTGTGGGGGGAGGGAGGGAGGCTGTGCGTGGTGGGTGGGTGGGTTGCTTGATGTCTCCGCACTAGCCCTCGCTGATGATGGTGCGCGTGCCCGGCATCCGTGAAGATGCGTGTGGTGCTTGTGTGTGGGGAGGTGCGAGTGCGCCCGGCACGTGCGCCGCGCTTCCCCCCCCTTCCTCCGGCCCCTGCCCTCATGCCTGCCCGCGCGCCTGCCCTCACCCCCCTTCCCCTCCCTTCCCCACTCCCAGTCCCGTGCCTTAATCGAAGACGAACGGATGGCGTCGATGATGCGCTTCTTCTCCCTCCCGCCCCTGCCCTCATGCCAGCCCTCACCCCTGTTCCCCTCCCCTCCTCCCTCCCCCAGTCCCACGCTCAGATGGAGGAGGAGCATATGGCGTTGGTGATGCACACACACACACCTCCCTCCCGCCCCTGCCCTAATGCCTGTTCCCCTCCCGCCCCTGTCCCCATGCCTGCCCGCACGCCTCCCCTCCCCCCTTCCCCAGTCCCACGCCCAGATGGAGGAGCAGATGGCATCGATTCCGCGCTTCCCCCCCCTCCCCCCCCCTGCCCGCATGCCTGCTCGCACGCCTGCCCCCACCCCTGTTCCCTTCCCCTTCCCCCTTCCCCAGTCCCGTGCCTTAATCGAGGACAAACAGATGGCGTCGATGATTCGCTTCTTCTCCCTCCCGCCCCTGCCCTCATGCCTGCCCTCACCCCTGTTTCCTCCCCCTCACCCCTTCTCCAGTCCCGTGCCTGAATTGAGGACGAACAAATGGCGTCGATGACGCGCTTCTTCTCCCTCTTGCCCTTGCCCTCATGCCTGCTCGCACGCCTGCCCTCACCCCTGTTCCTTCCCCTCCCCCCTTCCCCAGTCCCACGCCCAGATGGAGGAGCAGGTGGCGTCGATGCCGCGCTTCCCCCCCCCTGCCCTCACGCCCCTGCCCTCATGCCTGCCCGCAAGCCTGCCCTCACCCCTGTTCCATCCCCCTTCCCCCTTCCCCAGTCCCGCGCCCAGATGGAAGAGGAGCAGATGGCGTCGATGCCGCGCTTCGTCGCAAGCGCACTCGACCGCTCGGTTCTCGACGGCTCACAGCGCCTGGCGGCGAGCGCGCTGAGGGCGCCGCAGCAGGTGCGTGCGAGAGATAAAGAGAAAGAGAGTGTGCATGCGTGTTTTTTTGCTCGATGTTTCGCAGCACCTGGCAGCGAGCGCGCTGAGGGCGCCGCAGCAGGTGCGTGCAAGAGATAGAGAGAAAGAGAGTGTGTGTATGCGTGCGTTTTTTTGCTCGACGTTCCGCAGCACCTGGCAGCGAGCGCGCTGAGGGCGCCGCAGCAGGTGCGTGCAAGAGATAGAGAGAAAGAGAGTGTGTGCATGCGTGCGTTTTTTGCTTGACGTTTTGCAGGACCTGGCAGCGAGCGCGCTGACGGCGCCACAACAGATGCGTGCAAGAGAGAGAGCGAGAGAGTGCGTAGGGATGAGAGCGATTGTGTGCTCAAATACTGTGCGCATGCGAGTGTGTGCTCAAAGACTCTCAGCGCTGGCAGCAAGAGAAAGAGAGCGTGTGCATTTGCTCTGTTCTCGACGGCTCGCAGCGCCTGGCGGCGAGCACGTTGAGGGCGCCACAGCAGGTGCGCGAGCGAGAGAGAAAAAGAGCATGTGCATACGTGCGTGTGTGTGTGTGCTTGACGGCTCGCAGCGCCTGGCGGCGAGCGCGCTGAGGGCGCCGCAATAGGTGAGAGAAAGAGAGAGTGTGTGTGTGTGTTTGTGTGTGTGCTCAAAGGTTCGCAGCGCCTGGTGGCGAGCGCGCTGAGGGCGCCACAGCAGGTAGGTGCAAGAGAGGGGGGTGGCGTGTGTGTGCGCGCAGGTGTGCATCCGTGCATGTGTGTGTTTGCTCAAAGGCTCTCAGTGCCTGGCAGCAAGCGCGCCGCAGCAGGTGCGTGACAGATAGATAGATAGATAGAGGGGACGAGAGCGAGTGTGTGCGCGTAGGGCTCCAGACTAATATATATTAATATATTATTATATTAATGTCATATAGTATTACACTAGTCTGATTTTGAGCCTAGTATAAATTGTTGGGAGGCCTCAAACGGCCGCCCCGCAGTCTTCTGTTGTACGGGCATGCTCTGGTGAACATATGCAGGCCTTGGCTTTGCTATTCCAACACCCCCCATGCACAGGAGAAGCACTAGGGGTGTATTCCTATGTCCACACTATACTACCGCCACCACACGAGAAGGAGATTGCAGTTGCACACCACTTGCACCCAAAATCAGCCATATGCTACTCAACATGTTGTTTTGCGCTCATCAAGGGCTTTCCAATGCTCCAAGTTTCATCTCAATCCAAGAAGGTTGGTTTCACCCCTTTGAGGTGGCACTTGGCAAAACTCCGGCCCAAGGTCACCCTCAGGCATTGCGTCCAGAACACCCTTCAAGGGGAGTCGAATTTCCCATCTCACATTGAGTCCAGCTCACATAGACAACTGGCCCTGCGCAGTTTGTGACCTAGCCACTCCGCATGCTGCCTACCAGCAAGGCCCAGGGTTGGGGAGGTTGGGAGGGGGGGGGGGGCAACATGCGCCACACCACGCGCCACACCTGCCTGTTTTCTGCCTCTCTGTAATGCAAGCAAGACCGAGTTTTGAAACGTCCCAAAGGCCAGAGTTCCTTAGGAAGGTGTGATGAACACACCCACAAAATTTCAGGTCCCTACACCCAGCCAGTCAAAATATTTTGTCTCTTTATATTAATATATATGATAAATACTATATAATATTAATATTTGTTATCGTCTAAAAAAATATATTCGCATAATTTGGAGCCCTATGTGCGCGCATGCATTTGTGTGCTCAAAGGCTCGCAGCGCCTGGCAGCGAGAGAGAACGCGTGCACATGTGCGTGCGTGCATGCGTGCACATGTGTGCTTGTGTGTGTGTGCGCGCGTGTGTGTGTGTGTGTGTGTGTGTGTTCTCGACTCCTCCATTCTCAATGGGACGCAGTGCCGGCCGCGATTCCATTGAAGGCGCCACAGCAGGTGGGTTTTTACAGGTTTTATACGTACACGCCCAGAGGACCGCGGGCGTGAGTTAAGGCCTAGACTTCACGTTAAGGGGGGGCTCTACTAGGAGAGCCCGCAAGGCCACGGGGCGTGCCAGCCTAACAGACCACAGCAGGTGGGCTAGACAGCATGTTTGTGTGTGCACGCGTGGTTGCTGGCCCAGCGGCTGCCCCCCCGCCCCCCCTCTCCCTCCTCCAACACTGCCTGTGCACACCCACCCGCAGCCGGCCGCGCCCGCGCCCTTTGTCTTCGTCACCAACGACCGCCCTCCTGCCCTATCGAGGCTGCCAACCATCTCACCTGCAAGCCGTCCCCACGTGTGGTGCTTGGCTTGGTCACTGCTTGGTTGCTGGGATCTTGGCCTGGTCGCTGCACACACACCAGGGTTTCCTTGAGATCTGTCATCCTCTCGTTTTTTCGAAGGCACCCCCCAAACCATCGGGAGCGCGCCCTCAGGGCACGCCTGTTTTCGTTTCCCAATCGGGAAGGAAGCTCCTGACACACACACACACACACACCACTGCCTTACGCACGCAGCCGACCGCGCCCGCGCCCTTTGTCTTTGTCACCGACGACCGCGCGGAGCGGCGGCGTGCGGCGCGCGGAGGCGACGACGGCACCGGCGACGGGTTTGAGCCCTCGTCATCGTTTAAGGTCGGTGGTGGGTGCAAGGGGGGGGGTCACCCGAGTGAAGCCTCACAAAATGCGCTGAACCATGCCAGGCTTGTCAGTCATATATGGGAGAGGTGAACTTCCAGACCAGGCTCGAGGCGAGGTGGTCATTCGGAGCCTTGGGCTTGTGGGGGGCGGTGGGTGGTGGTGACTCAAGAGGGCGGTGGCCCCAGTCCCTCTTTTGTGCCCCTCTTGGGCCAATTCTTTGCCCCCCCGACTCGTACCCCCTCTTGGATGGGCGACAGACTGGACTGGGCTGGGCCACAGGCTGGGCTGGGCCACGGACTGGACTGGGCTGGGCCACGGACTGGGGTGGGCCACAGACTCTCGGGACCCCTTTGTTCCGATGCAAGGATTTGGAGCTGCTGTGATCGTGTTGGAGTCCTCCAGATGTTTCGAACAGTGCGCAGCCTGCACCGGCGGGGCAAGCGCTGCCGCCTAGCCACGCACATTGCCCTCCCCACCTCACCAGGCGACCACCGCGCTCAACCACCCCGTCCTCGAGGGGCCCGGCTTCATTTCCATGCGCAAGCGCCCGACCACCCAAAACACGCACACACACACCACGCAATCAAAGACGTCTGACGGACTGTAAAATTGACCAAACCGCCCTTCCCCAACTCCCCCACCTCACCAGGCAACCGCGCTCAACCACTCCATCCTCGAGGGGCCCGGCTTCGTCCCCATGCGCCAGCGCCGCACGTCGACCGTGCCACGCTCACCGATGCTGCACACCAAGCGGCGCGCCAGCAGCGCGCTGCCGCGGTGCACGCTGGGGCTGGACAGGGCGCGCCCAGGTGTATGTCTGTGTGTGATGTGTGTGTGGTCCAGCTCTGCCGATGCTGCACACCAAGCGGCAAGCTCCCATGGTGTGCCCATGCCAGCTGGTGTGTGTGTGTGTGCGTGTGTCCTCCAGCTCTGCCAATGGTGCACACCAATGCCGGCGGCTTCATCGCGCCGGCAGCGCCCGCCCATTCCTCTGCCCACCCCCCTGGATCCAAGCCACGCAAACCGAATCCATGTGCGCCCCACCCTGCCTGTGCACACACGCGCATACACACACACACACAGATGGGGGCATTCGTTTCAGTTCTCACTGCTCGGGCACACAGTCACACACACGCATGGGCACACGCACACACACGCCGACTTCACCGCGCCCACCGTGCCTGCCTACCTGCCGGTGCTCCCCCTCCCCTCCTGCCCCCCCCCCTCATTTAAGCACTCTAGGTGCGTGTGCGCCCCGCCGGTGCAATTGCTGCCACCCTGACATCGACACCCGCACTGACACTCGTTGACAGTTATAACCGCGCGGGCACACACACACACACACACGGGCACACACGCAGACTTCATCGCGCCCGCCGCGCCCGCCTACCTTCCTATCCCCTTCGAGTGCATGCTGCGCTCGGGGTCGTACTCTGGCTTCCTTGCAGGCACGAGCGGCGCGCACGCACCCGGAGGTGCGTTTGTTTGCTCCTCCCCCTCCTTGCCCGTGCGGGTGGCGCTCAAAGTGGCTGTTGAGTGGTGCATGCTGCGATGAGGCGTCGTGGACTCAGAAGGTTCCTATGCGGGCACGAGCGGCGCGCACGCATCCGGAGGTGCGTTTGTTTGCCCTCCCCCCCCCCCCCCCCGCCCTTCCCCTCCTTGCCCGTGCGGGTGGCTGCTGGGAGCTGATGAATAGCGACTGACCAGAGAGACAAACAGAGCAGCAGTCTGGAGTCAGGAGGCAGTGGTCTGAGAGGGTTATATGGCTCTCATGTAGAGAGAGCAGGCTAGCTAGGGCACGCATCCCTCCCAGACAGGATGCGTGCCACAGCTCCACACTGGGGATGGACACAGTCAATGTGTATCCACTGAGTGGACTAGTGCGGGTGAAAGTATCTGCCTGCCTCAGGGATTGAGTGCGCAAGCACAAGTCTAATACGCCATTAAAGGCGTCCAACAAGACTGTAAAATCGACCACTGGGCGTGTGCCGCGCTCGGGGTGGCTGTTGGGTGGTGCATGCTGCGCTCGGGTGAGATGTCGTGCACACAGAGGGTTCCTCCGCGGGCACGAGCGACGCGCACGTGCCAGGAGGTGCGTTTGTTTGCCCCCCCCGCCTTGCCCATGCGGGTGGCTGCTGGGTGCGTGCTGCGCTCGGGTGGTTGTTGGGTGGTGCATGATGTGCCAAGGGGGGGCCGTACGCGCCCGGAGGTGCGCTTGTTTGCTCGGCACCCTCGCGGGTGGCTCGGGGGGGGGAGGGCGTGCGTGCACAGGCCAGGGTCCCGCCGCACTCGGCGCGTCACACACCGTGCCGACCCCCTCCCCCCAGCCCCGGCCCTGCCTCCCTGATGATGATGATGGATTTTACTGTCGTGTGTGACGCACCTTACGGCCCCTAATGGCCCCGGCCCTGTCTCTCTAATGGCCCTGCCTCCCTCCTCCCTCGAGGGAGGAGCTCCCTCCTCCCTCCTGTCCCTCCTCCCTCCTGTCCCCTCCCTCCTCCCTCCTCCACCCTCCTCCCGCCTCCCTCCTCCCCCTCCCCCTCCCTCCCCTCCCCCCTTCCCTCATACGCACACTCCTTCCTGCCCCCACATACACACACACACACACACACACGGTGGCCATGCGACTCACTGTGCCTGGGCATCGCAGGCGGCGGCATCCCTGAGATGACGCGCGTGGAACCGTTTGCGCTGGCCACGGAGGCGCGCGGGCGGCACCATGCGTCGGCGACGCAGGCGCGCATGGCGGAGGAGGCGGCAAGGTGGGTGTGCACGCGTTTGCGCGCGTGCTTGCATGCGTGGTGTGTGCGTGTGTCTGTCAATATGTGTTTATGGGGAGATGTGCAGGGAGGGAGGGAGATAGCGGGCGGGCGGCACCATGCGTCGGCAACGCAGGCGCACATGGCGGAGGAGGCGGCAAGGTGGGTGTGCACGCGTGTTTGCATGCGTGGTGTGTGCGTGTGTGTCAATCTGTGTTTGTGGGAGATGTAGAGGGAGAGAGCGGGCGGCACCATGCACCATGCACCTGCGTCGGCGACGCAGGCGCGCATGGCGGAGGAGGCGGCGAGGTGCGTGTGCACGTGTGTACACGTGTGCTTGGATGCATCTGCATGTGTTTCTGTTCGGGAGGGGAGATGGAGAGAGAGGGAAGGAGTGAGAGTGAGAGCGGGCATGCCAAGGTGCTCTGCTCTCCGCAGTGCTCCGGGCAAATGGATGCGCGTGCGTGTGAGCAGGCCTCCGTGATGCGAAGTGAGCGAGCAGATGTATGCGCACCCGCACTTCAATGTTGCTTCTGGATGAGTGCGTGAGCGTGCCTTCATGATACAACAAAAGGGTTTTACAATCACAGGCCGGCGGTCACAATCAGTTCCAGAGTTCCAGCAGGATCAAGCAGACAGCAGGCACAAGGCCCACCAGAAAGGTCAGGCTACAAAAGTTGCCCACAGTAGCGCCACCCACACTAGGTGGTGGGCGCCAAGCAAGCAGCACCGCAAGCCAGGCACCACACTCAGCCCTGAAGCAGCCAGAGGCAGACCCCAGATATAACCGGCTGTAAAGCCAGGACCATGAAGGGACCAAGAAGGCCCACCCCCAACATGAGGCAAAGCAAACAGATGCGTGCACACGCGCGTACACATGTGGATGTTGCATCAGTGTGTGCAGGGGACACACACGCATCAACAACAGGCGCATAATTGACCTGAGCACGCCCCTTCCGGGACCAGGGCGCACCGCGGCAGCGCTAGAGGGCACACACACACACACACGCACGCATCCACACACAGGCAAACAACAACAACAGCAACAACAACAAAAAACATGTGTGCACGCCCCCCCCCCTGCAGGGACCGCGCCATGCGCCAGCCGCGCGCGCAGCCGCTGCCGCTGTCGACCGACGTGCCGATGGTGCCGCCGCGCCCGGAGCCGCGCGGACTCACGCTACCGCAGGTGCGTCGGTACAGCAGGAAGACGTGCACTCATACCCAAGAGGCAGTGATAAGTAAGAGGCAGAAGTGCAGCAGCAGGGAGGCACTACTAGGGGGGCTGTCGACCGGCGTGCCGATGGTGCCGCCGCGCCCGGAGCCACGTGGCAGTTGAGTCGGTACAGCAGCAGACAGACAGGCACTCTTACCCAAGAGGCGGTGATAACTAAGAGGCAGTGATACTAAGAGGCATGAATACAGCAGCAGGCAGGCGCACATACAGCAGCAGGAAGCGTGAGGCTCCTACTCAGAGGCAGTGATTGTGCGGGGGGATGGGGGAGGGTCAAGGGCACAGCGCCCGCTGCGTCCTGAGCCGCGTGGGCTGACGCTGCTGCATGTGGGTCAGTGCAGCGGACACACACATCCAGACAAACACACACGTACACACGGTGTGTGTGATGCTAGCACACTGTCACACACACACACACACTGGCCCAGGCAGCAGGCAGGCAGGAACTCGTACTAGAAGGCTGTGATTGCAAACGGTGGGGGGACACACACAGAAATGCTGCCTGTCCCTTCCTAACCGCCCGCAGCCGTTCAAGCTTCGCAGAGAGGCACGCCACGCTGCGGCGCCCCCCCCACACACACACACCCTACACACACACACCACACACACACCTCGTGCTCGGGGTTGACAGTATTGCCCCCCCCCACACACACACACACCCCACCACCCACACCCTCCAACAGCCGTTCAAGCTCCGCAGCGAGGCGCGCCACGCGGCGGTGCCCCCCTCCCCCCCACACATACACACCTAGCTTGAGGGTTTTAAGTGTCGCTCCCCCAATGCCCACCTGTGCCTCTCCCACCCCCCGCAGCCGTTCAAGCTCCGCAGCGAGGCGCGCCACGCTTCCCCCCCACCCACCCACCCCACTCACACCCCACCCAACAGCCGTTCAAGCTCCGCGGCGAGGCTCGCCACGCGGCGGCGCTCCTCCCCCCACCCACACACCTCGTGTTCTATGCTCAGGGTTGACAGTGTTGCCCCCCACCCCACCCAACAGCCGTTCAAGCTCCGCAGCGAGGCGCGCCACGCGGCGGCGCTCGAGGCAGCTGCCGACGCGGCGGCGATGTCCGAGCAGCAGCAGCAGGCAGCCGCGACATTCCACGCGCTGCCGCTGCCTCCGGTGGGTGAAGGAATGGGGGGGGCGGGGGGGGGGGCAAACGTGAAGGGGGACAGGGGGGGGGGGCACACGCACGTATTTCGAGCGCACGCCGCACTCACGCCGCTTGACGCACGGTCGCATTTCACTCACGCATGCACTTGCACCGCTGCCTCCGTCCGCCGTCCGGTGGGTATGTATAGCTCCCGAGGACCAAAGTAACACGGAAGTTGGATGCACCCACACAGTTTGACGCACGCGCTCGCACCCCGTGCACGGACACCACGCAGTTTGAGCGCGTGCCGCACGCGCCCGCGCAGCTTGACACACGCAGAGCCTTATGCACGCGCGCACTCGCACCACGCACGCAGCTCGGCGCACGCACTCACCACACACGCACTTGTACCACGCACGTGCGCCACGCAGTTTGAGCGCGCGCCGCACGCAGTTTGCCGCACACAGCTGCTGCGGAATAGCGACTGACCAGACAGACAAGCAGCAATGGGCCACAGTGATCCTTGCTATGGCAGTATACCGCTCGGAACGGAATCTGAGCGGATGTTTTATTAATTGCTTTGTGGGCTACCGTACCGTACAGGACCTGAGCCTTCGCGGGGGGGTCAAAAAATGATTGATTAATCGCTCCGCGGGGGTCGTTTTTGACGATTTCGGTCGATTTGACGCCCCAAATCGCGATTTTTGCAAGATTTTAATCGTTTTCAGCTTCGCGGGGGCGTCCATATCAATATGTACTCGCGAAGGCACAGGCCCTGTACGGTATTCCGCTTTCCCGCTCGGGGTAAAATGATTGTGCCAATAAAAAGCAGAAAATACAATTGTGCGGGGAAAAGCCGGGAAAAAGCGGAACAATAATTAATTGCTAAATCCTTCCCAAGGATCACTGATGCGCCACATTGGTGCTCGATACAGGCTGTGCACCACAGCTCAAACAACACCCAGCCTGACGCACGCACTTGCCACGCACGCGCGTGCGCACACGCAGTTTGAGCGCGTGTTTGTCCCGCGCTCACGCAGCTTGACACACGCAGAGCCTTTTGCACGCGCGCACGTGCACCACGCACGCAGTTCGGCGCACACACTCACCACACACGCGCTTGCACCACGCACGTGCGCCACGCAGCGTGAGCGCACGCCGCACGCAGTTTGCCGCACACACCTGCCACCTAGGACTGACCAGACAGACACGCAGCAATGGGCCACATTGGTGGCCGATACAGGCTGTGCACCAATGATTCCCCTGCGAGCCGTATACCGCTCCGGGCCGGATTTTCCATTTCCCAGAAAACCACTCCACACTTAGTGGGAGAGGGCGTGGAGCGGTGCGTTGGAAAGCTGCTGCCGAGAGCAGCACAACGGCATGCGGTGCATGAAAACCCGCTGTGTACTGTGCCTGGTGTGAGTGGTCAAAGTTGCTGGAGCCGGCAAAAAAACTAATTACTAAAATCGTTCCCAGGGACCACTGCTGTGCACCACAGCTCAAACAACACCCAACCTGACGCACGCACTTGCCACGCACTCGCGTGCACACACGCAGTTTGAGCGCGTGTTTGTCCCGCGCGAGTCCGACGCGCCGCTGACGGTGCCGGCGCCGCTGGACCTGGCGACGCAGAGGCGCGCGCCCACGCGCGCACAGGTGCGGGGCTACCGTCGTACCGCTTTGCCTTGCCGCCATTTTTATAAAGGAGGTCATTGTTTATAATTTGGGTGCCTTGCCGCGGGATTTTTTGTTGATGTTTTCCCGTTTTGACGTCACTTTTGGAAGAAGAAAAAAACTTTCCGGCATTCTTTTTAGAAATTGACCTTGCCGACATGTCCTCAGGATTATTTAATCAGCAAGGCAACGCGGTACTATGGTAAGTGTAATGCTCTGAGTTGTATCAGGTATCTTTCTCCAAAGGTGCTGTGACAAGTAGCTACGGAAGTCGTAGAGCCGCCAGGCTTGCGCCAGGCTCCTCAGATGCAGTACAGAAAAACCCAGTACTTTAGACTTTAGACCTCCATCGCCCGTGTGGTCGATTTTACAGTCTTATCGGACGCCTTTGATGGTCTTAGACTTGTGATGTAACAAGTAGGAGCTTAAGAAGTCGTAGAGCCGCCTAGCTAAGATAATCGTAGAGCCGCCAGACTCCTCCTATGCAATACAGTGGAAACCATTCTCCTGATCATCCACCGCAATCCTTCAACCTCCCCAATTGATGCGAGCGTGTGCCCATGCCCGTGCTGCACACATTTTGACACTGCCATGCACGTGTGCCCGTGCCCATGCTGCCCGCACAGTTTGACGCTGCTGTCGCGGAGAAGGCGCGCCTCGAGGAGGAGGCAAAGCAAGAGGAGGAGGAGCAGGTGCGTGTCTGAGTGAGGCCGGGGGCGGGGCAGCAGCAGCAAGTTTGGGGGGGGGGCTGGTGCGTGTGTGACAGGGGGGGGGGGCATAGAGGAGGAGGCGAAGCAAGAGGAGGAGGAGCAGGTGCGTGTCTGGGGGGAAGGGGGGCAGCAGCAGCAGCAAGTGGGGGGTGCTGGTGCGTGTGTGACAGGGGGGGGGGCAGAGAGGAGGAGGCAAAGCAAGAGGAGGAGGAGCAGGTGCGTGTCTGGGGGGAAGGAGGGCAGCAGCAGCAAGTGGGGGGTGCTGGTGCGTGTGTGACAGGGGGGGGGCAGAGAGGAGGAGGCAAAGCAAGAGGAGGAGGAGCAGGTGCGTGTCTGGGGGGAAGGAGGGCAGCAGCAGCAAGTGGGGGGTGCTGGTGCGTGTGTGACAGGGGGGGGGCAGAGAGGAGGAGGCAAAGCAAGAGGAGGAGCAGGTGCGTGTGTGACTCGAGGGACAGGGGGTTGCAGTGAGGAGGGGGGGGGAAGGGGGGAAACGGGAGGAGGCAAAGCACAGGGAGGAGGATGTGGCTGTGAGTGGTGTGGGGGGGGGGGGGCTGCAGCGATAGGAGCAGGTGCATGTCCACTGACTGCAGGGGGGGGGGGGGCAGCAGCGACGAGGAGGGGCATGTGCGTGCCTTAGCGGGAGTGTAGGCAGGGGAGGCAGCAGCGAGGAGGGGGTGCGTGTCTGGAGGAGGCTGGGGGGGGGGGAGGGCACAAGGAGGAGGCTAAGGAAGAGGGGGGGGGGGGGGGGGGGCACCAGGACCATGTCTGGGGAGAGTGGAGCAGCAGTGAGTGTGAACATGGGGGGGGGCAAGAGGAGGGAAGCAGGTGCGTGTCTGGGGGGAGGGGGGGGGGGGGGGGGGCAGCCACGTGCTCATGCACACACACACATGCGCAACACACACTCTAAACACTCACACTCTGGACACACGTGCACACACACACACTATCAAAACACACACACGCGCGCAGCAACGACTGGCTGAGGAGAACGAGGTGCGGGAGATGCGCAAGAACCTCAAGCCCAAGGTCAGTAGGGCACGGGCGCGCGCGTGTCAAGCTGGCAAACTGGCACACATGCACGCCAGCTCGCCTGCATGTCTAAAACTGGGTGCTATGCGCCTGTCTGCCTCTGTAACCATGTGCTAGGTGCTAGTTGTGGCACTACCCCCCTCCTGGCACCCCGGTGACATGCACCCCACTCCTCTGACACACACCCTGCTGACACACACCTCACCCCCACTCCCCTGCACACGTCCATCCACGCTCTACAGGCGCGCCCGGTGCCTGACTTCTCGCGCCCATTCATGGCGATGCCGTCCGGCAAGCGCCTCACCAACCCGATCACGCCAAAGTTTGGCAAGACGGGCGGGGGCGGCAAGGACGGCGGGGCGGGCGGAGGGGGCAAGCGCGCGCGAGAGTAGCATGTAGGCGAGAGGGCTGCCCGGGCGGCCTCCAGGGGGGGCTCGCACCGTAACACCAGGGCGCTTTTAAACGTAAATTTACGCTGACATGCCAACCGCCGCGCGGCACAACCTAAATGGCGGTAGTCGGTACAGTGGTGTCTCCATGAGTGGGGCAGGGGGGGGGTAAGGAGGTGTAAGTGGCACACACAGCAGGTAGTAGGCAGACGATGTAGCAAAGAGGCCGCGCCGCGACTTGTGGCGTGCATACCACCGCGTCTTCTCCAACACTGCAGCAGCCTCCTGCTACGCCGAGCTGCAAGCCGATAGCTCCGACACACCACTGCCACTGACAGGGAGCTTACAGGCAAACCCTTGGACTACTGGGCCGTGTCGCACCACTGGCACAAACACTCCCACCCGCTGGGCCACTGCAGCCGCCCCACAGCTACACGCATACGTTGCCACTCTGTTCAGGGGTGGCCGCGCCCCTGCAGCAGCAGGTGGTCGCCCATCGGCTGGCTGTGCATCAGGCGCAGCGCCGCCACTGAGAGAGAGCTTACAGGCAAGCCCTTGGACTCTCCTGGGCCGTGTTGCACCACCGTAACTCCCATCCACAGGGCCGCTACAGCCGCCCCACAGCGACACCCACGCCACCCGCTCCCATTATCAGAGCGACCACCCCCCTGCAGCATCGTGCGGTCAACCGTCGCAAGCCAGCGCCCACAAATCCCTGTATGCGCTGGCCCCTCCCCCATCTCCGCCGTCGCTGCCACGCGCTGGGCCGCTGCAGCCGCCCCACAGCGACACGCACGCAATGCCGCTCCCATCAGAGCGGCCGCCTCCCTGCAGCAGCAGGTGGTCGCCCAGCGGCTGGCTCCTCATCAGGCGCAGCGCCGCCACTGAGAGAGCTTACAGGCAAGCATTTGGACTACTGGGCCGTGTCGTACCACCGTCACTCCCACCCACTGGGCCGCTACAGCCGCCCCACAGCGACACGCACGCCACCCGCTCCCATCATCAGAGTGGCCGCCCCCCTGCAGCATCAGGCGGGCGGGCAACCGTCGCGCGCCAGCGCCCACAGATCCCTGTGTGCGCTGGCGCCGCCACCCGCTGGACCACTGCAGCCGCCCCACAGCGACACGCATGCATTGCCGCTCCCGTCGGAGCGGCCACCCCCCTGCAGCAGCAGGTGGTCGCCCAACGGCTGGCTCCTCATCAGGCGCAGCGCCGCGCCGACGAGCGCCGTCGTCGCGTCAAGCGGCGCCCCGTGCTCGGCCGCCAGCCGCGCCGCCGCGGCGCCGCCAAGCTGGACGCATCCCACGACCTGCGAGTTTTTTTTATACAGTTTTTACATGTACGCGCCCGGAGGGTGGGGTTTTATGGTTTAGGGGGTGACTGAACCCACTTGGCTCCTACGGATTCGGGTTAAGAGGCAGGGCTTAGAGGCAGGTAGGCAGGCAGGCAGGCAGACAGGCAGTTTTAACGCAGGTCTAAGAGGCAAGAGGCCCCTCTAAGTGCCGCCGTAGGGCAGCCCAGCTGCACGCATCCCACGCCCAGCGACATTCGTGCCGTTCAAGCACCAACCCGCCTACAGGGACGCTACTACAAGGCCTTGTATGTGCACTACAAGGTACCCTAGTAGCAGTCGTATAGTAGGCGAGTCACCGGAGCGGAATCACCTACCTGAGAGGTCGCCTGGTCGACGAGCACGCGTGCCAGGCGCGGCGGCGGTGGAGCGTCCGCAGCGGCGCTGTCGGCGTCGGCGTCGGCACGCGCACCGGCGGGCAGCGCGCAGCCGAGCCACCACGCGCACGCGTCTGACGGAGCGTCGTGCGCAGCGAACCCGAAGCCGCCGCGGCCGCCGCCGCCGCGCCCGCTTCCCTCCGCAGGCGCGGCCGCCGGCACCGCTTGCAGCAGCACGACCGGCGGCGCAGCTGCAGGCCCTCCGTTGCCTCCTCCTCCTCGGTCGATGCCGACGCTGCCGCCAGCAGCGGGGGTGAACGCCAGCAGGGACCCGCCCCCGCGGCACACGCGCACGCGCAGCCCGCCGAGCTCCCACAGCTCGTGGTGCCCTCCTCCTCCTTGATCTCCGTCGCCGCCCGCGCCGCCGGAGGCGCCGACAGCACCGCCCTTCTTCTCCCGGAAGCTGCCCGGCAGCTGCTGTGCCAGGTGCAACGCCAGGGACGCGGTGCACCGCTGCTGCCACACGCGCCGTGCGCGCTCGACCGGGGACAGCAGCGGCGCGCCAACCAGCACGGCCACACCGCCGCTGCCTCCTCCGCTGCCTCCTCCTCCTCCTTCTTCGCCACTGCTGCTGCCCGCAACGACGCGGAACGGCAGCGCCCAGCCACCACCCCTGCCCGCCGCCCCCGCTGCGCCCTCTGCCCCCGCAGCGGGCGCGCCCCCCAGCCCCACCCCAGCGAGCGCCTCCAGCGCAGCCTCGCCTACCACCACGTTGACACCCCCAGTGAGGACGAACGCAGCGAGGCGCCGCGCGTCGGCGGCGAGCTCCCCGAGCTGCGCCTCGCCCAGCTCACCGGCCTCCTCCTCCTCCTCCTCGCCCTCCTCCTCCGATGATGAGAATGCTGTCGCTGCCGCTGCTGCTGCGGCTGCTGCTGATGCTGCTGATGCAGGGAGCGCTGACGATGACGCCGACGCGCGCATGGCGCCTCCGCCGCCGCCGCCGCAGCGCGTGTGCGCGAGCGCGGCGGAGCAGGCAGGGCACGCGGAGCACGCCGGCTGCCACCTCGCATCCTCGCCCGTGCCTGGCAGCAGCCTCAGACCCTGGAGGCTCGAGGCGGGCGGCCACGTGAGGCGGGGGACGCCGGTGGTGGGCGCCGATGACGGCGCACCCACCGCGCATGTTGACGAGGATTTCCCGGCGAGCGCGCCGGCGCTGCTGTTGCTTTCGTCACCGTCGTCGGGCAAGCGTTGCGGCCGGGCGAGCCCGACGTCACCCGGCTGGCCACCGCGCTGCTGCTGCTGCTGCTGCCGCCGCCGTTGCTGCAGCTGCGCCAGCTGCGCCAGGTCGACGTCGGCGTGCACCAGCGAGTACCAGCGCGCCCAGCCCTGGCTGTGCACCGCGTTCTCCGCAGCGCGCGCCGTTCGTGCGCATGCTGCGTCGAGCGCAGCGGCCTGCTCGTGTGTGTGTGTGCGTGTGTGCGCGCGTGTGCGTGTGTGTGTGTGTGTGTGTGTGTGCGTGTGCGTGTGTGTTTTGTGTGTGCGTGCGTGCATGCATGCACGTGTGCGTTGTGTGTGCATGTATGTGCGTGTGCGTGCATCATGCTCGCCTGGCGTGCAACAAGTGCACACGCACATCAGAGGTGCAGCTGAGCAACGAGGCCCACCTGATCCTCGCTTAGCCCAGACGACCACCGCCCCAAGCGGTCCAGCTGCGGCACGCCTGGCCGCGGCACGTGCGCATCCGGCCACGGTGCAGCCGCCCCCGCAGCTGCGTGGCCCGGAGCGGGCGCCGCCCGCGGCGCAGCCGCGGCGGCGGGCGCGTGCTGTGGCATCTGGCGAGGCTGTGGCCGAGCCTGCGCCTGTGGGCGCCCGCGCAGGGGCTCCTGCTGCGCCTGTGGGCGGCCGTGTGGGGCCGGCTCTTGCAGGGGCTGCTGCATCGGAGGCTCGGTAGGGCCAGCGGCGCATGGAGCTGCCAGCTCTGTAGGCGCACTGCGCACGCCCTCCTTACCCGGCTGCTGCAGCGGCGGCGACCACGGCGCCTCGGCCCGCTCCCCATGCCTCGGCGACGCCTGCGCATCAGCAGGCGCCTGCCAGTCCATCGGCGACGCCTGCGCATCGGCAGTAGTGTCTCCATCTCCGCTACCGTGCTCGCTGCCGCCGTCGCCATCGAAGGCGTCATCTGCCGGGCCGTCCTCATACTGATCGCTGCCAAGGTCGTCGGCTGCGTCTGCCGGCCCCTCCTCGTACTGATCGCTCACACGCACAGACGCCGGCTGCGGCGCAAGCAACGCACGATCACTCTGGGCCTCGGCCTCGGCATCGACCGCCCCCAGGGTGTCCCTCAGGCTCAGCGCAGCAGCTCCGAGCTGCGGGTGGGTGGGGGCAGCATGCATGCGGCGGCGGCATGGGCTTGCGTGTGCGTGTGTGCGGCCGCCGTTCTGTGTACTGCAGCTGCAGGCACACCGTGATTTGTACACATGTTATGGTATGCTGCTGGTGCAGGAAGCGCTCCCGGCATGCAGCATGCATCCCTTTTGCATGGCGTTGCATGTGTAGTGCGTGGCTGCTTGACCCACCCACCTGCTGCTGCACCCACGACCTGAACGCCATGGTTTCCCCTCTGGTGAGTCAAAACGGCAATCGATCTCATCTCAAAATATGACGCCCACACTGCCCACACCATCGCAAAATGCAGCTTCGCTTTCATTCCAATGCGATCATGAGGCGCATGGGCGGGATGTTGCTGTGGGCGCTGGTCATGCTGGTCACGCTGGCGCTGGTGAGCGGCGGGTGATGCCATGCGCCATGCTTGCCATGCTTGCCATGCGTGCCTGCGTGTGCGTGTGTATGCCTAGGCGGGACCAGGAGCACAGGGCGGCCGCCGGTACAGCTGTCACAAGCACTCCAGCACTGCTCCGCAGCCAGCCTGCCTGTCTGCCTGCACCGCACGATCGCATCGCACACACACGCGATCACCCATTGCGCGTGCCGCCCCCTCCCCTCCCCTCCGCCCACCCACTCACCCTCCACACGACATCACCAGACGGGGGCAGCCGGCCGCGAGGAGCTCTTCAGCGAGGAGCTGCTGGTGGAGCCGCTCGGCCAGGGCGCATTCCTCGCGCACTTTGTGTTCAAGCAAACGACGACCGATGGGGGTGGCACGCACCCGACGACGTTCCCGCCGGCCGTGCTGCAGGTGTGCGGTCGGGCATGACCTCCTCACACACACACGCACACACATGCGCATGCATGCACGCACACACACACACACACACGCAGCTCGCACACACGCACGTACATTCCATTCCATTCCAGATCGTTACATAGATAACGGCGATATCGTTCCAGAGGTCTGCATACGGGCGTCTGTCAATATCGGGTGACCAATCGTCGCTATGAGGGGATATACTGCCACTTTGCGGGGGGGGGGGGGGCAGCCTCTAAGTACGAGGCACTGCATGTAAGTGCGCTGTGTTGTACGCTGACTAAACTGACTGTGGTCATTCACTCTCTCTCTCTCTCTGAGGATGTGTGTGGTGGTCGTCACCTCTATCCTGCCTTAACCAGATCGCGGCATTGGACTACCACAGCTGTGGAGTTCTCTCTCTCTCACACACACACACACACACACACACATTCGCAGCTCGCACGGACCGTGGCATTCGAGTCGGTGGAGCTGCACCTCACGGCTGGGCGATGGGTGAGAGGCGGAGGGAGGGGGGGGGGGCGGCGGCTGCGCCTGTTGTGGTGCCCAAGTGCTTGAAAGGGTGGGGTGTTGTGGTGCCTAACAGGATTCTCCTTGCCGATCGGATTCCGATGAGGAGACCACCCGAAGGGCAGTTTGGCGATAGGGATTGAGGACACCCGAGGATGTCTCCTGAAGCCCGGAGAGTCCGGGAGGCCCTCTCCAGGAAAACTGACAGCCTGACAGCCCCAAAGGAAACCCCTGGTGCCTTAGTACGTGCAAGGGTGCCTCAAAGTATGTGCAAGGGGGGGAGGGAGGCGGCTGTGCCTGCCGTGGTGATGCCTGAGTACGTGTAAGGGTGAACGACGGGGGAGGGGGGAGCAGGCGGGTCGCACGCCAGCGCTTGAGGGTTGAGGTTGTACGGGGGCTGCAAAATCAATCATCGTCACTGGTGTACAGCGGTGTGAAGGTGGGAGCGGGTCGCCCCTGCCCTGCCGCCCCTAGCGGACGCGTCCGCCCGCCCCGTGCTCCCCGAGCTCCCTCCCCCCCCCACACACACACCACCACCGCACACACACATCATCGTGACCGCTGGGGCCTCCCGCTGGTGCCCGTCAAGCCCTAGAGCCTAAACCCTATAACCCGACACCCTTATAACCCTTACACCTTACCCTTACACCCCAACAGCCCCTCCCCCGCGCCCCCACGCAAACAGCAGCACAGCTGGAACGTTAGCTCTAAACTCTAAACCATCCGCACACACAGCACCACGACCGCTGGGGCCTCCCCCTGGTGCCCGTCAAGCCTGGGGGCGCCGAGCTGCGCGCGACATTCGGACAGCGACAGGCGAAACAGCAAGGCAAGCAGCGGCGGGGGGGTGCGCCAGGTGCGTGTGTGTGTGTGTGTGTGTGTGCGGGAGGGGGGAAGGGGGGGGGGCATCGTCCGGACAGCTGCAAGCGAAACAGCCAAGTAAGCAGCGGCAGGGTGTGTGTGTGTGTGTGTGTGTGTGTGTGCGCGCATGGGGGGGGGCATTGTTCGGGCAGCGGCAAGCAAAAATAACAAGTAAGCAGCGATAGGGGGGGCGCGCCAGGTGTGTTTATAGGGGGCGGGGGGTGGGGGGGAGTGTGTGTGCCACGGTTCCGGCTGCTCCTGGTGCGTGTGTCTGTAGTGCTACTGCTGCTGCCTGTTGTTGCTGCTGCTGCTGCTGCTGCTGCCTTTTGCTGCTGCTGCCTGTTGCTGCTGCTGCTTCTGCTGCTTCCGCCGCCGTCGCTGCTGCTTCCACTGCTGCTGCTGCCGATTTGACTTCCGCCACACGTGCACTGCGCAGATCCAGCACTTGCGGCCAAGTGGTCCCACCTTACGCATGCACTCGGTGGTCTCTTCTGCGCGTCGCTGCACCTGATGGCAGATCCGCAGGTGGGGTCAAATTTGTGTGGCTGTGTGTGTGAATTTGTATTTGTGTGTGTGTGTGTGTGTGTGTGGTCCCACCGTACGCACGCGCTAGGTGGTCTCTTCTCGGTGGTCTCTTCTGCGCGTCGCTGCACCTGCTGGCAGATCCGCAGGTGGGGTCAAATTTGTGTGGCTGTGTGTGTATTTGTATTTGTGTGTGTGTGTGTGTGTGTGTGGTCCCACCATACGCACGCGCTAGGTGGTCTCTTCTCGGCGGTCTCTTCTGCGCGTCGCTGCACCTGATGGCAGATCCGCAGGTGGGTCAAATTTGTGTAGCTGTGTGTGTGTATTTGTATTTGTGTGTGTATAGGGTTGTGGGCAACCGTATATCCCGTATATCCGTATATACGGCCGTATATACGGATGTCAAAAGCAGGCGGTATACGCACTGCAGTATACGGTTTATTTTTATTTTTGTGTGGATTGCGGCTGACGCCGACGCGATCGGGCCGCAACGGGTCGCAACGGGTCGCAAACAGCCTCAGTAACAGTAAGCAAGATAGGTAGGATGGGGGAACGTGGGCCGCAGGTCCTTCAGCAGACAGCCAATGGGGACACACCTTGGAGTCACGCAACAAACGGCAAGACTAAGACTACTCCCCGAATACAGCACGGAATCGGGCGATTCTTCTTGCATTGTTAATTTCATGACCAGCGCTGTCGATTGCATGCAGCTTTGGAGGGTGGTGGTGATGTGCATGGGGCGCATGCATGGGGCTCATGGGGCGGGTGGCGCAACAACTTTGGGGTCTGTCTGGGTCGAGGTCTGGGGTCTTGGGTCTGGGGCCTGAGGTCTGGGGTCTGGGGTCTGCAGTCTGGGGCGGGGGCGGGGTCTGGGGCCTGGGTCTTGGGTCTTGGGTGTGGGGGTGTGTGGGTCTAGGGTTTGGGTGTGTGTCTGGGTCTGGTCTGGGTGGGGTAGGGTCTCGGCTCTTACTTGCTCAGCGAGTCAACAAGGGACGGGGGCCCTTGGGTACTGAGCTAGATCAGATCGTAGACTAATCGGAGGGGGGAGGAGGGAGAGGAGGGGAAGGGAGGGGGGAGAGGACTTGGCTCCCGCACCGTACGCACCGCGGCCGCCCGTGCAGCCACAATACGGTTTTGGCATTTACTGAAAAAACTTGGCACGCATGATGATCACACCGAGAGCAACAGTGCCCCTTGTAAATCCAGCGTTCCAACGGCGTGTCTCTCACCCAATTTGACATACATATGAGGCAGCTGTGCTACATATACGGATACGTATCTACGGATATACGGTCGTATGTACGTATATACGGATACACGGGGCCGTCCATCTACGGTTGCCCACAACCCTATGTGTGTGTGTGTGTGTGGTCCCACTGTACGCACGCGCTAGGTGGTCTCTTCTCGGTGGTCTCTTCTGCGCGTCGCTGCACCTGATGGCAGATCCGCAGGAAGGGTCAAACATGTGTGGCTGTGTGTGTGTGTGTGTGTGTGTGTGTGTGTGTGTGTGTTCCCACCGTACGCACGCGCTAGGTGGTCTCTTCTCGGTGGTCTCTTCTGCGCGTTGCTGCACCAGATGGCAGATCTTCAGGTAGGGTCAACTGTGTTGGCAGTGTGTGTGACTGTGTGTGTGTGTGGACCACCTTACTATGTGGTCTCTTCTGCGCGTAGCTGCACCTGATGGCAGATCCGCAGGTAGGGTCAAATGTGTGTGGCTGTGTGTGTGGCTGTGTGTGTGTGGACCACCTTACTCGGTGGTCTCTTCCGCGCGTCGCTGCACCTCATGACAGATCCGCAGGTGCGTGTGTTTGCAGTTTGTGTGTGTGTGTGTGTGCGTGCGTGCATGTGTGTGTGTGTGGTCCCACCTGACGCACGCTCTGCGGGGGCTATTCTGCGCGTCGCTTCACTTGATGGCAGATGCGCGTGTGTGCAGCTGTGCGTGTGCGTCACACCCTGCTATGTGTGGGGGGGAGGGCACCTGCCGCACGCGCTTGGTGGTCTCTTTCGCGCATCACTTGATGGGGACCCGCAGTGTTGGGGGTTGCATAAGGTGGCGTGCACATGTGCCTGCCTGCCTGCCTGCACGTGTGCGTCACCCCCCCTCCGCCCTCTCCCCCTCCCCCGCCCTGGCAGATGGCCACGCACACGGCTCCGACGTCGCCGTGGGAAGAGCCACCATCAATGGCGCAGGGTGGCGGTGGTGGCGCGCGCGGGACCCTGCTTTCGTGGCTGCCTCGGGAGGTTCGCATGTGTGCGTGTGTTCGTGTATGTGCGTGTATGCGCGTGTGTGTGTGTGTGTGTGTGTGTGTGTGTGTGCGCGCGTGCGTGTGTCGCCGTGGGAAGAGCCCCCGTCAGCGGCGCAGGGTGGTGGTGGTGGCGCGCGCGGGACCCTGCTTTTGCGGCTGCCTCAGGAGGTTCGCATGTGTGCGTGTGTGCGTGTGTTCGTGTGTGTGCGTGTATGTGCGCGTGTGTGTGTGTCGCCGTGGGAAGAGCCCCCGTCAGCGGCGCAGGGTGGCGGTGGTGGCGCGCGCGGGACCCTGCTTTTGCGGCTGCCTCAGGAGGTGCGCGTGTGTGCGTGTGTGTGTGTGTGCGTGTGTGTGCGTGTATGCGTGTGTGTGTGTGCGTGTGTGTGTGCGCGTGTGTGTGTGCGCGTGTATGTGTGCGCGTGTGTGTGTCACCGTGGGAAGAGCCCCTGTCAACGGTGCAGGGAGGCGGTGGTGGCGCGCAGGACCCTGCTTTCGTGACTCTCGCAGGAGGTGGGAGGAGGTGTGTGTGGAACAGTGATGTTTCTTAGCGCCCCCGCAGCCCACGCTGCGGGGGCAAACCGGGAAATCTGGGGGGAAACTGCGGGGGCAAGTCGCGGGCATTTCGCTCCAAAAAGTACACTTTCCATTAATATCGCCTCGTTGCGGGGGCTCGATTAACGGAGGCGCGTTCTCGTCGCCGAGCCCTAAACCCAGCAATGCGGCGCTGCTGGTGACGAGGATCTCCGTGCCGCTGACAAGCGGGGTAAAATATGACTGGCCAGGCTCCTGCTAGACTGGCCCTCGGTGGAACACTTCAGGAGCGGCTTGCCCGGCGCTGTCATGGCTTGGCGAGTAGCCGCGGCGCTGCCGCGGCCCGTGCTGGGAGACGGCCCTTATCCTCCCCCCATGCAGGACGCCATGCGGCACCGATCTCGACGAGTTGATCGACGAGCGGAGGAGCTGGCGCCCGTCAATGCATGCTGGACATTGGTCAAGATGGCTGCCCGTGGAGGCGGGCTACCATCACGGCTTCAGCGGTGGCGACCGCCGAGGCAACACAGAGTAAATCCGCTTCACCAATCGCAGCGTTCGTCACCGCGCTCATCCTCAGGGGTCGCTCGTCTGCCGGTGACTGGCGTTGGAAGGTCTTCAGGCAGCCTCCATGACAACTCTGTCGTCCATGCACCCCTGGAGGGTGGGACCTGGCCATGCATGAGGCATGGGGCGCCGGCTGAGCCCCATGCAAACGAGAGCTGGACAGCCATGCACTGCCAGGCGGGGACCGTTCCAGTCAGCGCCAGTCGGCTCTGCCGGCTTGACTGGCCACAAGGCCACTACTGTGACCCTGAGGAAGGTCCTCTCCTATATGCTCCTTGCCAGACATGTCTCTCAGAGACCGCTGTTTGGGGTAGTCTAGCCGGCGGGAGCGGTAGTCTGTCGGCCGGGAGCCGGCGGTACTCTAGTACTTTGGTGTGCTGGAGTATCGGCGGGTGTCTCTGGTAGAAGAGTAGCCTGCTTAGCTGGAAACCCCGTGTTACTGTGTTACTGTTACTGTTGCGGGGGCATTCGGCATGTTCCGTCTATTGCTGCGGGGGCAAACACAACATTATCTGTTTCTTTAAGGACACCACTGGTGTGGAGGGTGGTGGTGGTGGCCACAACCGACCGACTTTCACTTTTACTTCGCCGTTCCCCGTTAGGACAAAGAGAGTGAGACATAGGAACAACTCGAGGGAGTGAGGCAGAGAGGAAATGGGGGACAAAGGGAGGGCGGGAGAGGTAGATAGTTGCAAGAAGAGATAGAGGGGGAGAAGGAGAGAGAGAGGGGGAGAAAGGGAGAGAGGGAGAGTGGGAGAGGGAGAGAGGGACAGAGGGACAGAGGGGGAGAGGGGGAGAGGGGAAGAGGGATTAGTTCGCAATGCCGTCTTTGCTTCGCTGTTTAATGTGCGTTGGTGCGCTACGCTTCTGCTGCCGCGCCCAGCGCCCTCATCGGGGGGGGCACCTGCGTCAGTGATTTACTTTTCAGCTTTTTTTGTTACTTTCTGGGAGCCGGCGCGCGGACCAACGTCCCGTTGACCGCCTTGACTGCTGCCTTAGCGTTGACCATTGACCGTCAAACATAGGTCATTTTCAAGCTCGTGACGAGCTTTATCCGATGGGATCGTCAGACCATCAAGCAACGTGGGTGGCTGAGCTGTATCTGATAGCATCGTCAGGAGCCAAATGGCCTCCAATGGCTCCCAGGAGCCCGAAACAAAATGACTGCACCTGCGTGCCCATGGCCACACATGATGGCCACACATGATGGCCACACACCACAGTAACCGTTGTATTTTGGACCCTGTACTGAACCACCATACTTAACCACCAACGATGGTGCTCCCACCGCGACAGGTGGTATGCACGGAGAACCTCACGCCGTGGCTGCGCCTGCTGCCGTGCCGCGACCAGGCAGGGCTCGCGCAGGTGTGGGGTGTGGGAGGGGGGGGATGTGGGGGGTGGATACTGCACGGAGAAACCTCACGCCGTGGCTACGCCTGCTGTGCTGCCGTGCCGCGACCAGGTTGTGGGGATGTGGAGTGTGGAGTGTGGGTTCTGGTAGCCCCCATCACAGATGCGGCTCCTTCAACCCTCCCCTACCCTCCCCTGAAACTCCTCACACACTGGGGGGGGGGCCTGTGTGTGTGTGCTCTGATGGTGTGTTCCTGTGCTCTGATGGTGTGTTCCTGTGCTCTGATGGTGTGCCTGCTCTGATGGTGTGCCTGCTCTCTCGCTTTCTCACACATACACACACACGCCACACGCTACACGCAGCTCCTTGGCGACCGCAGCGCACTGTTTGAGTCAAGCTACCACTCGATCTCGGTGTCTCTATCGGTCGCCGACGCTGCAAACAGCAGCAGCGGCGGCAGCGGCGGCAGTTGCGGCGGCGGCAGCAGCGGCAGCTGTATCAGCCGTGCCAGCAGCAGCGGCAGCGGCAGCGGCAGCGGCAGCGGCAGCAGCAGCGGCGGGGAGCAGCCCCACCAGCGGCGCGTGCTGCAGCTCACGCAGACCGCGACGCTGCTGCTCACGCCGGCGGCGCCGCCGTCGGAGCGGGCGACGCCCTCCGCCGCCGCCGCCGCCGCCGCCGCCCCGACGCTGTCTGCCGTGCTGGGCGCGGCGACAACGCGGCGCTGCCCCGCGGCCGCGCTGAGCCGCGTGTACGTGGTTGACCACAGCGATGGAGGCAGCAGTGGGCACAGTACCGACCATGGCAGCACTGGCCGCGGCGATGACGGCACGGGCCGCGGTGGTGGCAGCGATGACAGCGGCGGCAGCGACGGCAGCGGCAGTGCTGCCGGCGATGGTGGCGACGCCGGCGAAGCAGCAGCAGCAGCAGCAGCATCAGCAGCAGCAGGAGAAACAGCAGCAGCAGCAAGCGAAACAGTAGCAGGAGAAACAGCAGCAGCAGCAGCAGCCGAGGCGGCCACAGCCGCCGGCGGCGGGGGTGGCACCAGCTGTGGCTACCTGGAGTCGTCCCCCGGCGGCGCCGGCAGCGAGGAGGGTAGTCTCGCGCCTGCACGCCGCGCGCTGAGGCTGTCGGTGCACGACAGCCTCGCTGTCGACCCGGCCGCACTGAGTGCGGTGCGCCTGCCGCAGCCGCTGGCGACGGCGGCCGAGGCGGGGCGGCCCCAGGGCGCCCGGATGCACTGCCGGCTACCCGACGAATACGGTGCCGGCGGCAGTGGCAGTGGCAGTCCCAGTGCCAGTGCAGGCAGCAGTGGCGGCGGTGGCGGCGGTAGCGGATCGGTGCGGCCTTGCCCGTCCTGGCGCACGCAGCGCTACGTGACCGGCACCGCCATGCACATGGGGGAGATGGCTCTCGAACTTGCGCGCTGGGGGGACGCACCACCACCGGTGGCCGGCGGCGGCGCGGGAGGGTCGGTGCTGCAGCCCAGTGTTGGCGTTGACAGCACGGGTGGTGGTGGTGGTGGTCGGAATGGCACGGGCCCGCTGCAGCCGCGAGATGGCGACGCGACAGAGCTGTGCGTGTTCCAGCTCGTGCCGTGGACGGTGTGACCTCCCTTAAGCCTCGAGCACACAATGTTCACACGGACGCACACGCGCACACGCGCACACGCACACGCACACGCACACGCACACGCACACGCACACGCACACGCACACGCACGCACGCTTGCACACGCACACACACAACCATCCGACCGAGTGTTACATGGGCATGAGCCGCATGTTCCAGCAATGCCTGTACCAGCACTAACACACACACACACACACACACACGCACACACACGCACACACACGCGTGCACACGCACATGCACGCACGCATGCGCTCCCAATACCACCTCCACCGACTGAGCTCAGGACACACACACCACTCTCCCCTGCCACCAGGTGCGGCTGTGGACGCACAGCCTGGCACTGGAGCTGGACGGGGCGCCAGTGCGCCTGGCAGACTATGCACGATTGCGGCAGGTAATGGGGGTTCAGGGGTTGGGCCTCTGGAGGGGATCTCGGGGCACCACAGTCCTGAGAGTGTGTGCGAGAGGGGGGGGGGGCATGCGCCATGTGTGGATGCCAAAAGTGCGTCGTGCAAAGTTAATACTTTAGGAGCCTCCTAGCACTACTTTTACTCGACTCGGGACACGACTTGTGCGTAAACGTTGCACACACACCCCACCCCACCCTCTGCTAATGCTAATGCAGCTGTCCCCCGCGGCCGACCGAGCGCGGCCGCTCGCACTCGACGTGTGCCTGTCGCTGCCTGCGCACGTGTCGCACGCGCGCCTGTCTGCGGCGTTCCAGCGGGTACTGGTGACGGTCTCGGAGCAGCCGCCGGACGCGCACAGGTGTGTGTGGGGGGGGGGGGCTGTGTCGCTGCCTGCTCGCGTGTCGCACACGCGCGCCTGTTTCCGTCGACCCAGAGGGTGCTGGTCACGGTCTCGGAGCAGCCGCCAGACGCGCACAGGTGTGTGGGGAGTGTGAGGAGTGTGTGTGTGCGTGGGGTGTGTGGGGGTTCTGTCGCTGCCTGCTCGCGTGTCGCACGCACTCGCGCCTGTCTGCGGCGCTCCAGAGGGTACTGGCGACGGCCTCGGAGCAGCCGCCGGACGCGCACTGCTGTGGGGGGGAGTGTGGGGAGTATGGAGAGTGGGGGCAGTGTGTGTGCGTAGGGGGGGTGGGGAGAGTGTGTGTGCCTGTCGCTGCCGGCGCACGTGCCGCACGCGCGCGCCTGTTTTCCTCGACCCCGAGGGTGCTAATGACGGCCTCGGGGCAGCCGCCGGACGCGCACAGGTGTGTGAAGGGGAGTGTGCGTGTGTGTGTGGGGGGAGGGGGAGTGTGTGTGCCTCTCGCTGCCGGCGCACGTGTTGCACGCGCGCCTGTCTGCGGCGTTTCAGCGTGTGCTGGTCACGGTCTCGGAGCAGCCGCCGGATGCGCACAGGTGTGTGGGGGAGTGTGGGGAGTGTGTGGGGTGTGTGGGGGGGGGAGCGTGTGTGTGTGTCTCTGCCTGCTCGCGTGCCGCACGCGCGCGCCTGTCTGCGGCGTTCCAGCGTGTGCTGGCGACGGTCTCGGAGCAGCCGCCGGACGCGCACAGATGTGTATAGGGGAGTGTGCGTGTGTGTGGGGCTCGATTAACCGAGGCGCGTTCTTGTCGCCGAGCCCTGGACCCAGCAATGCGGCGCTGCTGGTGACGAGGATCTCCGTGCCGCTGACGAGCGGGGTAAAATACGACTGGCCCGTCTCCTGCTAGACTGCCCCTCGGTGGAACACTTCAGGAGCGGCTTGCCCGGCGCTGCCATGGCTTGGCGAGTAGCCGCGGCGCTGCCGCGGCCCGTGCTGGGAGACGGCCCTTATCCTCCCCCCATGCAGGACGCCATGCGGCACCGATCTCGACGAGTTGATCGACGAGCGGAGGAGCTGGCGCCCGTCAATGCATGCTGGACATTGGTCAAGATGGCTGCCCGTGGAGGCGGGCTACCATCACGGCTTCAGCGGTGGCGACCGCCGAGGCAACACAGAGTAAATCCGCTTCACCAATCGCAGCGTTCGTCACCGCGCTCATCCTCGGGGTCGCTCGTCTGCCGGTGACTGGCGTTGGAAGGTCTTCAGGCAGCCTCCATGACAACTCTGTCGTCCATGCACCCCTGGAGGGTGGGACCTGGCCATGCATGAGGCATGGGGCGCCGGCTGAGCCCCATGCAAACGAGAGCTGGACAGCCATGCACTGCCAGGCGGGGACCGTTCCAGTCAGCGCCAGTCGGCTCTGCCGGCTTGACTGGCCACAAGGCCACTACTGTGACCCTGAGGAAGGTCCTCTCCTATATGCTCCTTGCCAGACATGTCTCTCAGAGACCGCTGTTTGGGGTAGTCTAGCCGGCGGGAGCGGTAGTCTATCGGCCGGGAGCCGGCGGTACTCTTGTACTTAAGTGTGCTGGAGTATCTGCGGGTGTCTCTAGTAGAAGAGTAGCCTGCTTAGCTGGAAACCCCGTGTTACTGTTACTGTTAATGCGTGTGTGGGGGGGGAGTGTGTATGCCTGTCACTGCGGCGCACGTGTCGCACGCGCGCGACTGCTTTCGTTGTTCGAGAGGGTACTGGTGACGGCCTCGGGGCGGCCGCCGGACGCGCACAGGTGTGTGGGGGAGTGTGTGTGTAGGGGGGAGTGTGTGTGCCCATCGCACGGCCTGCCGGGTGCCTGTCGCACGTGTCGCACGCGCGTCTGTTTTCGTTGGAAAAGAGGGTGCTGGTCACGGCCTCCGAGCAGCCGCCAGACGCGCACAGGTGTGTGTAGGGGAGTGTGGGGGCAGTGTGTGTGCGTGTGGCGGGGAGAGTGTGTGTGCCTGTCGCTGCGGCGCACGTGTCGCACGCGCGGCTGTTTTTATCGTTCTAGAGGGTACTGGTTACGGTCTCGGAGCAGCCGCCGGACGCGCACAGGTGTGTGTGGGAGTGTGTGTGAGGGGGGCGTTGCATGGTGGTCAGGGGGGAGTGTGCGCCTCTCTCTGCCTGCTCGCGTGTCGCACGCGCGCCTGTCTGCGGCGTTTCAGCGGGTGCTGGTCACGGTCTCGGAGCAGCCGCTGCACGCGCACAGGTGTGTGAAGGGGAGTGTGCGTGTGTGTGTGTGGGAGGGGGAGGGGTCTGTCGCTGCCGGCGCACGTGCTGCATGTGCGCGCTGTTTTCCTCGTTCCAGGGGGTGCTGGTCACGGTCTCGGAGCAGCCGCCGGACGCGCACAGGTGTGTGGGGGAGTGTGTGTGTGTGTCAAAGGGGGGAAGGGCTTTCATTCCCACCCCCAATCCCCCAATCCCCAAATCTTCCCGTCTTTTTCCCCCACCCCCACTCCCCCCACCCGCAGGGGCTTCGATGTCCCGGCCGCAGTCATCTCGTACACGGAGCCGCGCGCCCATGTCGCAGCGCACACTGCGCCCGCACGCCCACACGCCGGCGCCGGCGCGCCGCGGCCGCCCCCGCCGTGGGGCGTGGTCTGGCGCGCGTGGGGCTGCGCGGCGGAGGCAGCGGCAGCACCCGGCGGCGACGACTGCGTGCCGCCCCGTCACCAGAGTCCGCAGCCGGGCGTCGGCGTCGGCGGTTCAAGCTCCGATTCCGGTTCCGGCTTTGGCTCCGGCTCCGGCTCTGGTTCCGATTCCCGCTCTGGTTTCGGTTCCGGCTTTGGTTCCGGCTCCAGTTTAGGTTACGGATCCAATCCGCTCGCGACGCCGCTGCTGCACCGGCTGTCGGTCGCGCGCGGCGTGCGCGTATACAGCGAGGGGCTGCTTGTGCAGGTAAGGGGTCGAGAGTGCAGGGTGGTGCAGGTGGGGGGGTCCAGAGTGCAGGCTTTTTATGCATGGCCCTTCCACGCATGACCTTCCACCTTCCTTCCTCGGCCTGTCCCAGCTCGAACCACACCTGAAGAGGTTTGGTGTGGAGGTCGTGTGGCGAGGGGCTGGTCGCGCTGGCACGGCGCGCCCGCTCTGATGCCCTGACTACAGTACCCACCTCACTCTGGCATGTGCTTGCCATGCACCGTCCGTGGTGATCTACCAATGCACTACACGCTTGTTTCGTGCTGTGCTGCGCTGCTGCTGCTGTGCTGTGCTGTGCTGTGCTGCTGCTGTGCTGCTGCTGTGCTGTGCTGCTACTGCTGCTGCTTCTACTGCTGCTGCTGCTGCTGCTGCTGCTGCTATGCTGTGCTGTGCTGCTGCTGCTGTGCTTTCCCGATGCTTACTGCCGCTCTGGTAGCCCGCCCCGTGATGCAGCCCCCTCAACCCCACGCCTCAGGCTGCGCACTGTAAACTGTCAACTGACCACCGTGATCGAGTTTTGAGTGTTGACCGAGTCTGTTCAGACTTCTTGCGCAAGAGTCCGAACAGACTCGGTCGACACTCAAAATTCTATCAATAAGCCTAGCCTCGTGGGAGAACAACGCTCTTCTCCTGAGGTGTTCAGCGCCCTGGTGGGTGGAGTCTGATTGAACACTTCAATCAGAAGAATAACTCAAAACTCGGTCACACCGCCTGCCTGCCGCAGGCCGCCAACGCTGACGTGTCGATGCCGTACAACGTGCTGTGCCTGACGGGCACCGTGCTTGCTGTGTTTGCCGGCTCGTTGCTCAACGCGCTGATCCGACGGAAGGGCAAGGGCAAGGGCGGGGAGGAGGACACAGCCGCGGCGTTGGCCGCGCGGCGGCGCAAGGTTCGGCTGGTAGCCGTCGCTAGTGCGCTGCTGGTGGCGGCGGGTGCAGTCGCGGTGCACACCGACCAGGGGGCCGCGGCTCTGTGGGAGCAGTTGGTGTCTGAGGTGTGGGGCAGCTAGCTTCGTATGCACGAAGCGCTCGTTGCTCAAGCAAGGTGGCGTGTGTGTTGTGGACTAGTTAACCGTTTTACAGCCCTAGCCCCCCCCACCTCGTCGTGATGTGATGTGATGTTAGGTCAGGTCGTGTTGTAGGTCAGGTCAACAAACAGTCGGACGCACTCTGTCGTGTGCGTGCGTGCGTCATCATCCTGCGCCCCCCCCCCCCAATGGAGCGAACCCACTTGTCAAGGCTGCCGCACACTCCTCCCACTCACTAGAGGGCTGTACGATAGTGGCTGGGCTAAGACACCCCAACTGTAGGAATCCTCACTCCCTGGACATTTGAGCCATTGTCGCGCGCGTGCCCCTCGGGCGGGCGGCCGAGCAGAGCAGCAGCGTGTGTGTGATCACCATGTATGGCCGGCCGCTTGTGCGCGCGATATATGCTGGAGCGCCCAGCGCTGCAGCGACGCGCGCACAGTGACGGGCCACGCAGGGGCAAGCCGTCAGACGCGCCTAGCAGCAGTCGACAGTCGCATGTCGAGGCGCCGCGCTCGACTTGGACGTGCAGTGGCAGAGCCAGATTGAGGTGTGCATGGCCGCCCGCGCAGGGCTCTCGTCATCAGAGCTCTGTGCTCGGGCGCTGCACGTCCCGAGACCACGCGCAGTGGCCAGTCGTCAGGGCCAGTCGTCGTCACACGCCCCGAAAGGCAGCCAGGTGTGTGTGGAGAGAGACGGGCGCCGCCCGCCCCCAAAGTCGGTCGCATCATCAGAACTTTGTGCTTGGGCACTGCACGTCTGAGACCGCCAGCCGCCATTCACACGCGCAGCAGCAGGCAGCGGCGGTGTGTAAAGGGATTGGCTCCGTCCGCCCCCTGCGTTGGTCGCATCATCAGAACTCTGTGCTCGGGCGCTGTACGTCCGAGACCACGCGCAGGTCGCCAGTCGTCAGCCGCCAGGCACGCGCAGCAGCAGGCAGCGGCGGTGTATGTATATAGACCGGCTCCGCCCGCCCCCCGGGTCAGTCGCATCATCAGAACTTTGTGCTTGGGCGCTGCACGTCCGAGAGCGCGTGCGTCGTCAGCCGCCATTCACTCGTGCAGCAGCAGGCAGCGGAGGTGTGAGGAGAGACGGGCTCCGTCCCCACCGTCGGTCGCATCATCAGAACTTGGTGCTCGGGCGCTGCAGCTTGCACATCTGAAACCCCGCGCGCATCGCCAGTCGTCAGCCGCCAGGCACACGAGCAGCAGCATGCAGCGGCGGTGTGTGCAGATAGGGGCTCCGCCCGCTCCCCGCATCATCAAAACTCTGTGCTCGGGCGCTGCACGTCCGAGACCACGCGCATCGTCAGCCGTCATTCACACGCGCAGCAGCAGGCAGCCGCGGTGTGTGTGTAGAGACGGGCTCCGCCCGCCCCCGGCGTCGGTCGTATCATCACAACATTGTGCACGGGCGCTGCAGCTGCACGTCCGAGACCACGAGCAGGTCGCCAGCGGTCGCCAGGCACGCGCAGCAGCAGGCAGCCAGCGGTGTGTGTGTAGAGACGGGCTCCGCCCGCCCCCCGCGTCGTTCGCATCATCAGAACTCTGCACTCGGGTGCTGCACGTCACGAGACCACGCGCATGTTGCCAGCCGTCAGGCATGCGCCCCAGCTGCAGGCAGCCAGCGGTGTGTAAAGGCAGGGGCTCAGCCCGCTCCCCGAATCGGTCGCATCATCAGAACTGTGTGCTCGGGCGCTGCACATCAGAAACCACGCGCGCGTCGCCAGTCGTCAGCCGTCATTCACACGCGCAGCAGCAGGCAGCTGCGGTGTGTGCAGAGACGGGCTCCGCCCGCCCCCCGCGTCGGTCGCATCATCAGAACTTTGTGCTTGGGCGCTGCACGTCTGAGACCACGCGCGTCGCGAGCATGCGGTACTTGAACACGAAGGCCTCGAACCAGCGGTAGAACCACCACAGCACGACCCATGTGACGAGGAACTGGATCCAGCCAAACTTGAGCATCTCGATGACCTGCATGCGCGTGTTTGTTTGTGTGTGTGTTTGGGTGCGTGTTTGTACGTGCATTTTTTCCGCTCGTTTGTGTGTTTGTTTGTGTTTGTGTGTTTGTTTTGCTTGTTTGCACGCTTGTTTGCTTGTTTGTTTGTTTGTTTGTTTGTGTATTTGTTTGTGTGCGTTTCTTTGTGTTTGCATGCCTGCGTGCGTGCGTGTGTGTGTGTGTGCACTTGCGTGTGTGTGTGCTTGCGTTTGTTTGTGTGTGTGCGTGTGTGGGCATTTGTTTGTGTGGGTGCGTTTGTGCGTGTGTGTTCATTTGTTTGCGTTTAGCATCTTCTGCGTATGTGTGTGTCTGGGAGCGGGGCGGGCGGGCAGCGGGTGCGTGGGCGGTGTTACATGAGCACGAGCCGCATGCATCAGCAATAGACATCCAGCCATCCATTGCTAAGATTCTATACGCTGAGCGCAGTCTAAACGCATTTACAGGTGTCCCTGACTGCAACATCCATCATCACCATACATAGCAGGGTGTGACACAGACACACACACGCACACATATGCACACATATGCACACCACGCCCAGACCGGGTCGGCAGACGGCTACTGCGAGTGGGTGCTGCCATACACACACACACGCACACACACCTGGGGGCGATACCACACCACCTGGTTGGCCGGGATGCGTATCGTCATGACGATCTCGAATGTGTTGCCTGACCCGCTCTTCCACACTGGGTAGGTGTTGCCGTAGTACGTCGTGTAGTTGTTGCTGTTGTACGAACGCAGGATTTGGGAGAACTGGAGCTCGGTCGCGGGCTGCAGGGTGTGTGGGGGGGGCGTGTGTGTGCATGTGCGTGTGTGTGTGTGTATGTGTGCGTGCGTGTGTGTGTGTGTGTGTGTGCGCACGTGTGTATGTGGCAGAGATGGCCGGAGAGCTCACCAGTTGCGAGGTTGGCGTGCATCACAAGCTCCTGTGTTTGCACCAGGCAGAGAGAGGGGGGAGGGGGGAGACGGACAGACAGACAGACAGAGAGAGAGGGGGGGGAGACAGACAGAAAGACAGACAGAAAGAGAGAGAGAAAGGGGGGGGAGAGAAAAAGAGAGGCAGGGGATGGAAGGGAAGAGAGAGTCAAGAGGGGGGAAGGGAAGAGCGAGAGAGGTCAAGGGGGAGAGCGCGCGCGCGAGAGAGAGAGGGGGGGGAGAAAGAGAGAGAGACAGGGGATGGAAGGGCAGAGAGAGTGAAGAGGGGGGAAGGGATGGTGAGAGATGTCAAGGGGGAGAGCGCGCGCGTGTGCGCGCGAGAGAGAGGGGGGGGGGGGGAGAGAAAAAGAGAGGCAGGGGATGGAAGGGAAGAGAGAGTCAAGAGGGGGGAGGGGAAGAGCAAGAGAGGTCAAGGGGGAGAGCGCACGCGCGAGAGGGAGAGAGGGGGGGGGAGAAAGAGAGAGAGAGAGAGAGAGAGAGAGAGAGACAGGGGATGGAAGGGAAGAGAGAGTGAAGAGGGGGGAAGGGAAGAGCGAGAGAGGTCAAGGGGGAGAGCAAGAGAGAGAGAGCCAGAGAGAGTGGGTGCACAGTGGTTGTGTGCGGCAATGTGAGTGCACTTGTCATGTAACTGCAATGAAACTGCTGCGCCGTTGCATAGGTATTTTTTTGCGACGCGGGTTTACATGAAATTGGAGGGGGGGGGCTGGAGCGCGGGAGAGACAAAGGGATGCGCAGGATATGTGAAAACAGCGACCCTGTCGCGGGCTGCAAACGCGAGGGGCCGGAACACGAAGATGCCGACGAGCGACACGCCGACCACACAGCAGGCGGTGCAGGTGTGTGTGTGTGTGAGCGTGTGTGTGTGTGCGTGTGTGTGTGCGTTTGTGTGTGTGTGTGCGTGTGTGCGGGGGCACTAGCGGCTGTGTGTGTGCGTGTGTATTGTTCGCTCGCATCGGTGTTCTTACTGGTCGCAGCAACTTGCGGTCGGGCCCCTCCCTTTCCAACCCAACGGAACGCCCCCCGTGCCCGCCCTCCGCGCGCGCACACACACACACACACACACACACTCGCCCACATATACACACACACCTGCACCGCCTGCTGCGTTGTTGGCGTGTCGCTCGTTATCATCTCCATGTTGTATATCGCGTTGTGCATTCGACCGGCCCTCTCCCTCCAACCCAACGAAACGGTTGGACACACACACACACACACAAACGCACACGCACACGCACACACACACACACACACACCTGCACCGCCTGCTGTGTGGTCGGCGTGTCGCTCGTCAGCATCTTCGTGTTGTAGATGTCATTGTACTTGCGGTCCGTGATCGGCGTGCGCTGTGGCAGCAGTGTGTGTATGTGTGTGTGTGCACGTGTCAAAGTATGTGCGGTCGATGCTCGGCGTGCGCGTTGGCAGCAGGTGTGTGTGTGTCAGCAGGTGTGTGTGCAGTCGGTGGTCGGTCGCATGTTTGTTGCTGAAACACACAGCAGCAGCCCACACACACACACACGCACACACCGCCACACACACCCGCGACAGCAGCAGCTTGCCGTCAACAGACAGCACTCCCATGCAACACACACACACACACCGCCACACACACACACACCTGCGACAGCAGCAGCTCTCCATCAACAGATCGCACACCCCCGTGCGCGCACACACACACACACACACACACACAAACACACACCACCACACACACACACGCGACAGCAGCAGCTCTCCGTCAACAGACAGCACCCCCATGCAACACACACACGCACACACACACACGCACACACACACACACACCGCCACACACACACACCTGCGACAGCAGCAGCTCGCCGTCAACCGATCGCACACCCCGGCGTGCACACACACACACACACACACATGCACACACCGCCACGCACACCTGCGACAGCAGGAGCTCGTCGTCAACAGACAGCACCCCCATGCAACACACACACACACACACACTGCCACACACACACCTGCGACAGCAGCAGCTTGCCGTCAACAAACAGCACACACCCCGGCACGCGCGCGCACACACACACACACCTGCGACAGCAGCAGCTCTCCATCAACAGACAGCACCCCGCCGGGCGCGACGCTGTTTGCAGAAAAGTACGCAAACGAGTACATGTCGAGCTTTACGTTGCTCTGTGGGGGTGCAGCGTGTGGGTGTGCGTGTCAGAGTGTGCGGGAGTGTGGGTGTGTGTGTTTGCGCGTGGGTGTGTGTGAGTGTGTGTGTGTGGGGGGGGGGGCTCGTGTGTGTGTGCTTGTGGGTGAGGGTGCGCGCTAATGTGAAATATTGTTTGGGTGTGCGTGCGTGTGTGCTTGTGTGTGCGTGTGTGTGCGCGCACGCGTCTGGGTGCTTGTGTGTGCGTGCGTGGGCACGTGCGTGTCCGTGTGCGCGTGCTCGTTTCTGGCGTTCTGTGGAGAGAGCGGTGCCTCCTCCCCTGACCCCCCCCCCCCCCCCCCCACACACATCCTCCGTGGCAGAGCAGGGAGTGTCCAGTGATTTCCTTCCAAGGAATTCAGAACTTTTCAACAGCCAGTTTAAAGACTGGACCTCCAGCTGTGTCCGGCTGTGTTGAGCCAAAAAGGACATCACTGACTGGATCCAGACTGGATGCAACCCCAACCAACACCCCCAGTGAATTCCTTACCGGGAGAATTGTTTTTCCAGAGCGATTTGACTGAAAATCCGGCTCCACGGCTCCAAAATCCGGCTCTAAAAGCCGACGAGGAAATCGTTGTCAACGCGACCCCGCAGCCCAGGCCACAACCCTTAGGGTTTAGGGTTTAG
This sequence comes from Chlamydomonas sp. UWO 241, assembly GCA_016618255.1. Classification (NCBI taxonomy): domain Eukaryota; kingdom Viridiplantae; phylum Chlorophyta; class Chlorophyceae; order Chlamydomonadales; family Chlamydomonadaceae; genus Chlamydomonas; species Chlamydomonas priscui. The sequence continues at coordinate 713,972 of VFSX01000047.1, forward strand.
GGTTTAGAGTTTAGGGTTCAGGGTTTAGGGTTTAGGTCTGTCCCGTCCTGTCCCCCCCCCCCCCCCCCAGCACTACCTTGAACGAGTAGTGGAACTGCAGCAGCGCCTGTACACCGTGGATGGGCACGTTGCTCTGCACGCTCGCAGAGAACATGATGATGTCTGGCTTGCCGTCAAAGTTGATGTCCTCCTCGGCGTACTGCAGGGGGAGAAGAGAGCGGGCATGCAGCGGGCGGAAGATGTAGGGAGGGAGGCGCCGGGCGTGAATGAATGCTGCATCAGCACACGCAGCCTCCGCGCACGCAGGTGCCAGCTGCAGGGTTGCATGCTGCTTCTGAGCGTCGCACAACCCCCAATCGTGCAGTTGTGACGCGGCGCCCGTGCTGGTCCAGCCAGCTGTCAAACCAGCGCGGCCGCACCTGCACGCTCGCCGGCACCAGGTAGTCCGCAAAGACCTGCTGCATTGCAGGCGACGTGCTCCACACCATCTGATGCTCTGACGTGGCGCCCTGCAGGTGCAGGCAGCCCACGCGGCGTCCGGTCAGAGCCCCAGCACCTCGCCATGCACCTCGCCATGCGCCCATGCGCCCATGCACTCGCCGTGAACACCAGCAGCGCGTCCTGCGTGTAGTGCACGGTCGCCTGGTCCAGAGTCGGCTTAACCTTGACCCAGAAGCCGCCAGACGCGTACGCTATGACTAGGCTGGCCCCAATCGCAGCCAGCAGGATGACAATTCGAAATATTGTGGCGACCGAAAAGAGCCCGGCATAGTGCCGCCGGGCCAGCGGCTCGGTGTACACCTGCGGCGACGGACGCGCAGCAACAGTCAGACCCGTGAGTGCGCCTGCTGTGAGTGCCAGAGCCCTCGCGAGAATGTTGCAGCACCCCACCACCTCCCCCCCTGCGGCACCGCTCCAACGCCAACGCCTACCTCCACCATGGCGCTCCCTCGCGGCCGTTTGCTGGGGGGCTCAAGCGAGGTAGCTGTCCCTACACTTTCAAGAGCGGCCACACATTTGTTATCCTCTAGATAGACAGGTCAGGGTGCCGCCAAGGCACAGCACGTGGTGTTATACAGCGCGGACGCAGTGCGTTGGTGCGACGGAAGTAACCCAGAGTACCCGAAAACATAAAGTAACCGAAAAGGACGCCCAGGTGCCTCTGATGCGTTCCAGACCAGCAAGCTTGAGGCTCTCTGCTGCGTCGCCACTGATCCGCAGTCAGTTACAGAGACGTGCTTACTCGGAATGAAATGGACAGGTTCACAGTGAAGTCAGTCACTGACTGCACCGAGAAGCGGGAGAGCACAGATTCACACACAGTTGTTCAGCTACTGGTGTTTTGAATAAATCACCGCGGAAATAAATGGGCGGGACATGGGTAAAAACAACGGGGCATGGAAAACACAATTGGCGACTCCTCTCCTAGCATTGATGACACGAGGAAGTAGCAATCGCTGGGACAAAACAGGCGGGAAGCACAAACGAAAGCGACCTCCCCGGTCAGTGGACATGGGCGCCATTTTCCCCGAACACCGCTATCAATATCATGCACGTCGCGCCGAGCGCGATCATGACGTACATGCCGATCTGCACGAGCAGCCCCCCGGTCATGTGGGCAAAGTCCTGCGCGATCATCTGCACCAGGGCGATGTAGAGCAGCAGGCCGCCGGAGATGGAGTTGAGGATGCCCTGCACGGTGAGCGCCACCACGCTCTCGTAGATGTACGACGACGCGACGCCCATGCCGATCGCGATGCCCACGGGCACGGTGAGCGCGTAGGTGGTGACCATGACGATGGACTTGAGCGTGCTGAAGCGCGCCTTGACAATGACCGTGCCCAGGCCGATTGCTTCGAGCGCCAGATGAAACACGAGCGCAATCGTGAGCGTGACGGCCTGCGCCCAATCATTGACAGTGACGCCGAAGGTGAAGCCCTGTGTTGAGGTGGTGGTGGAGATGGTGCCGTCAGGGTGGGGTCAGATGGGGGTCGGCGAGCGTGGGGTGTCAGGGCCTCGTGCTAAGCGCCGAAGGCGTGTGCCACGTGGCACGGGGTGCACCCCACAGCAGCTGTCAACACGCACACTCACACACACACACACACACACACTCACACACACACACTCACACATACACAACCAAGCAAGCAAGCGTTACATGAGGCCGTCGGCATGCACCGGCAATGCATGTACTACTAGGAGCTCCTAACAGCAGAACACCCCGTTAATTGGCACACAGACACACACAGACACACACACACACAAGCACACTCACAATGAGGAAGCTGTGCACGATGCATCCGAGCTCGAACATGTACGCCGAGACGGCTGGGGTGGGGCCGGGGTCGGAGGTCGACACCTTCTGATCTGCGCCGCCGTCGGAGGAAAACTCGGCAGCCACCACGGCCTTGTCGTCGGGAAATCCGGCAGCGACGGCGTCCCCGGTACCGTCCCCAACCTTTTTTTGGGACGCGAAGTGGCACTACAAATTCTCGGAGACTGCGATCATGAAGATGCCCGCAAACACCACACACGGCTCGAGAGGCCCTCGAGGTCGGCCGCGCCGTCCGGGTGGTTCGGGTGGTCCGGGTGGTTCGGCTTGCGGAATACCTGCGGCCGGGGGGAGAGGCGGGGTGGGAGTGGTACGAGGTAAGTGGCGCCGCAAAGGCATCGGGAACTCGCATATGGCCTGCGTGGCCTGTGTGTCCGCCCGATCCACCGGCCGGGGGGCGCCAGCTGAGGGACACGCGGACACGCGTGCATGCATGCGTGCGGATCCGCAATCGAAGTTGCAAATCCGCTTTCTCGTGTGAAAGCCTGATAAAGCTCCAGTGGCCCCTGGGTCAAGCAACTGGCCCGGTAATCAGGGCAGGAAATTCTACTACCGTAGTGCTACGTGTACTTCACGTCCCACTTCACGTCAGGGTGATTTGAACTGAGATGTGGAGCAGGGGCCGGGGCAGGGGCCGGCGTGAACTCCGTGTTTTTCGAGAAAAGTGTGAAGTGTGGGACCCCCCTCGCGCTGCCGTCGACCACTCTCTCTTGCGCTGCGTCTCTTGCGCTGCGCCCTGGCCGCTTGAGCAACTTCAGGTCGCCTCTTTGGAGGTTCGGCACGGTGCCCGGCGCCAAAGGCCCGGCTCTGGGAGGAGTTACTTTACTGTGGCGCCCAAGCCAACCCTGGGGCGTGGGTGTCTGCACAGCAGCAGGCCCAGCAACAGCAGCAGGCCCAGCAGCAGATCCAGTTGCCATCTGCATGCGCGCGTACTGCATACGCGCGCCACGCATGCGCCATGCAGATCTGCCGCTGCCACATGCATTGGATCTTGGAACTTGGCAACTGTAATGCATGCCTGAGTCAGTGCCAAGTCGGTCATCATCACAGCGTTCTGTTATGTTCTGCTCTTATGTTTTTGGTTGTTCTGTTTTTTTCGGGAGGCGTGAAGTGCGTGACGTGGGGTGCCAGCGCTGGCGGCCGACGTGAACACTGTGTCACGAGAAGGCTGTGGGCGGCCATTTTCGATGACGTGAACTACACTTGACATGAAGTACACGTAGCACTACGGTACACTTTATTTTTTCGCACGCAACACTACGGCTTACCGGTACGAACAGCACCACGAACCCGCCCGATAGCCCTGCGAGGAGTATAGTGAAGATGGCGATGACCCGGACGTCGGTGGTGGTGTTTTGGGTGGAGAGGAGAGATGATGATGGAGAGGCATGATCGTCGTGGTCATCCTCCGCTTGTTGCAGGACACGCCATGCAGACGGCATTGCGTACAATACCAATTTCGGGGGCTCCAGCGGCTGCAGCCGCTATGGATGAGTATGGACGTGTATGGATGTCTCCCTCGACCCTACAGATGTGAAGGCGGTTTTAACGGTTTTAACAGAGGTTAAACCCTGTGTCGGGTTAAACTGGTGTTGAACGCTGCGCCAGGTTCAACTGAGGTTAAACCCTTCACCAGTTAAACTGGGGCTAAACTCTGCGCCAGGTTAAACCTGGGTTAAACCCTGCGCCAAATAAACTGGGGTTAAACCCTGTGTCGGGTTAAACTGGTGTTGAACGCTGCGCCAGGTTCAACTGAGGTTAAACCCTTCACCAGTTAAACTGGGGCTAAACTCTGCGCCAGGTTAAACCTGGGTTAAACCCTGCGCCAAATAAACTGGGGTTAAACCCTGTGT
>VFSX01000123.1:0-67500 GCA_016618255.1 Chlamydomonas sp. UWO 241
CGTCCACCTCGCGTGCCTGTTTGGGGCGTGGGCGGAAGGCGCCCCCCATCTCCTGCTGCCGGCCCCATGGGCCGGCGGTGGCGGCGGGGCTGGCGGCAGTGGCGGCGGTGGCGGCGGCGGGACACAGCCGGAACAGCAGCCCGCGCCCCCGGCCCCGCCGGCATGGCAGCCGCTCATGGTGGAGGCGGTGCACCGCCTGTGCCCGGCGGCCCACCCGAGCCTCTTTGTGCTTATGGCTGGCCTCGCGCCCAGGGCCGGCGCCTTCCCGGACGGCCTTATTGGTGAGTGCGTGGACCCAGCTGTGAGGGCGGCGCTCTTGGCTGGGCCGATGAGGCGCATGCTCGATGGGGTGCAGCCCCTGGGGCCGGTGGCGCGCATCACGGGGCGCGTGCAAACAGCTGAGCTGTGGGGGGCGGAGGCGCCGCTCTGGGCTAACACCCTCCTCCAGCTGGAGCTGCCGGCTGCGCAGCGGTCGGTACAGTGGCGGGAGCCCACTGGGAATGCGGCAGGGCATGCGCTCTTCAGCCCGACCGATGCGGCACGCTGGCTGGTGGACGGCCTGGCCCGCGTGCGCGACGCCCTCCCCGGCATGCGGACGGTCCCGGACCTGTGCGTGCTGTGGGCGTGGCTCGCTGCTGTCGACATGGTGCGCAGCACACGCACGGTTGACCACGCCTGCCTGAGGGTGTACGCTGCTGCGGATCCGGCGCGCGCGAGGCTCGTGCTGGGGCAGATACGCGCGGCGCTGGCGTGCGGCGCTTATGACGAGGGCAATGTCTGGAGGGCAGTCCTGTGCCGCGCCCTTTTCCCAGAGGTGCCGCCGCCAGTGCCGGGCTGTGTGCCAGACCTGCTGTGCGTGCGGCGCACGCTCGACCCCCTGTTCACGGCAGTGGCGGTCGTGCTTGCGGCGCTGCCCCCAGCCTGGGTCGAGGCGGCGGCTGGTGGAGCTGCCCTCACTGTGCTCTGGCCGCTCCGTCACTTCCAGCCCCTACCCAGGCGGGCGAGCGCGCTGCTGTGGTGGAGATCCTGCAGCTGGTTGGGTGGAAGCTGCCGAGTGTCATCACGCCGGCTGGCTGGCCGCGTGGGCGGCCTGGCCTCCGATCCACAGCTGCCCAACCTGCTCCCCTACCTGGGGGGGGCGGCGCCGCGGGCGAGCCCGATGGGTTGGGTTTGCGCACGGCCCGGGTGTGGTGGGGAAACTGACGTGCAAGCTGGCGGTGGCGCTTCAACTGCGGGCGGTTGTGGACGAGCGGCGAGTGCGGCGGGCAGCCACGGTGAAGGCGGCTCTGGCGCTGGACCACGGGCCGCACGGGGGCCCCCGCGCGACCGACGCGCAGGTCTTCGCGGGGCTGCGCGGCCTAGAGGCGGCGGTGCCGACACTGTGGCGGATGCCGCTCCTCAACGCTCGCAAAGAGCCCATCTGGCGGCTGTGGGTGAGTGGTTTTCACAAGCAGGCTGCACTAGGCGTGCCCGAGTGCGCCTGCGGGTGGCGGTGCCGTGATGAGGACGGGCCGCCGGCGACGGCGTGGCGTGCGCACAGCTTCTGGGGGTGCCCGGTGGCAGAGGCGGTGGTGGTGGCGGCTGCTGCTGCCCTCCCTGCTCCTACGCCGGTCATCACGTGCTGCCAGGTGTGGCTGCTGCAGCCTCCCGCTGGGGTGCGTGCTGGTGTGTGGGCCCGCTGGGGTGCGTGCTGGTGTGTGGGCGGTGGTGGCAGCGCTCGTGGTGGACGCCATGGAGCGCGGCCGCCGCCACTTGTGGCGCATTACGTGCCCGCGTGATGGTGTGCAGCCCCCTGCTCGCGCGGTGGCGGTTGAGCGGGCGGGGGAGCTGGCGACGATGGATCTGTGGGACGCGCTGGCGTCCTTTGCTGAGGGCGGCGGGATGCCGCGCGGGTGGGCGGGTGTGGTGGGCCCGACCCACCCCTTTGTTTGAGTAGTGGACGGCGGGCTCACTCTGAACAAGACGTCCTAGATCCCTGAGAGGATGGTTTCTTTTGAGGGGAGGTGGCGCCACATGCGTGCGCTGGCGGGTTGTTATGTGGTAGCTGAGCAGAGTGCTGCGGCGGGTGTGCACAACGGCCCCGCTTCCGGTGGGTTGAGGGTGGGCTTTTTGGTGCCTTCATGGTTTTATACCTTGGGCCCGCCATCCGTCTCCTGGAGGGGTTGAGTGTGGAGCCTGCACTGTGGTGCTGCTTGCTTGGTGCCCGCCACCCGCGTGTGGGTGATGATGAGAGTTTTACAATCCACTTCTGGCGGTCACACGTACGGTTCCAAAGCTCCAGTGGGACTTAGAGAAACAAGGCTCAAGGCCCACAAAAGGTCAAGCTACAAGTAGCCCACTGTAACGCCATCCACACTTGGTGGCGGGCGCCAAGCAAGCAGCACCACTGTGCAGGCTGCACACCCAGCCCCTCAAATGGCCAGAGGGCGGACCCAAGGTATAAAACCATGAAGGGACCAAAAAGCCCCCCCCCCAGACCACCGGAAGCTAGTAGCACACCCGCCGCAGCACTCTACTCAGCGACCACACCGCACCCGCCACCGCACGCGTGTGGCGCCACCTCCCCTTCAAAAACACCCCCAGAGGGAATGCCATCTAGCAAGCAGGTGCAGGCACCCGCTCGCCGTCAACGACGAGGCGCGCGCGGTGGAACTGCGCCCGCTTCCCCGCAACCTTGGCGGCGAGGAAAGCGGGCCACAGCGCCTGGTGCTGCGCCTCCTCGCGCTCACTGAGGACGTCGAAGACTGCAGTCGAGTCCACGCAGCGGCGCAGCTCGTGGCGCCAGCGCACGACAGTGTCGGCCACGGCGTCAGACGCCACGGGGAAGAGCACACGCAGCACACCGCCCCCGCGTGGCTCCACGCCGATGCCCCCGACGCCAGGCTTGGCGTTGAGGAGCGACGCGGACACGACGCCACCATCAGCCGGCTCCCGCCGGCCGGTGCCGCCGTAGAGGAAGCGCACGACATCCGTAGCAGGAAGAGGGGTGGGAGTAGAAATACGATGCAGGTACTGGGGTGCCGTGGGGGCTCGTGCGGGTCAGTGCAGCGATCCGCTCCGCCGCCGCCCCCGTCGCCTCCTCTTCATCCATCCGCCTGCCACCGCCCGCGAGGAACCAGTTGGCGCCGCGTGCCACCGGGATGGACAGCACGAAGCTGCGGCGCATCGACGTGTCGCCCACACGCGCAGGCAGCCCCCCCCGGCGGGAGGGGCCGCGCGCAGATGCGGCACGCGTGGCGCCCGACGCCGGCCGCTCCGTCGCCGGCCCCCCCCCCCGCCGACGCCACGGGCGGCAGCAGCAGCGGGCCGGGCAGGCTGAGCAGCCTCGGCAGCAGGCGCAGCGCGGGGCGCCGCACTGTGGGCCGCATGGCCGGCCCGCGCGCGGGCGGGCTCTGCATGCGGCATCTGCATGGGCGCCCCAGGGGCGCGGCTCACCAGGAGGCTCACCACATCCACCAGGGACGCAATCTGTTGCGCCTGCGCCTGCACCACAGCGAGCACCCACGCAAGGGCACCGCTGTGGCCGGCGTCGGCAACCTGTGGCGCGCCCACCTGCGTCGGCGCATTCTGTGGCTGGGCGCGCGCCCTCGCCTCCCTGTCCAGCAGCCCCCCTACCAGGCGTCTGATGTCTGCCTGCCCCGCGCTGGGGGCGGAGGGCGTCTGTGGTGTCGGCCGAGGCCGAGATGTGGTTGCTGGCGTCGCCATGCAGGTGTTGCGCAGCCTCCGCGTATGTGGCTGCCCCCCGCGCCCCGTGGGGCGCCGAAAGCTGTGTCTGTGTCGCATCCACGCACGCGCGGTGGCGTGGCGGGGAGTCTGAGCCCGGGGAGCCGCTGCTCACCGGTGATTCTGTGGTGGTGGCCGCGCGGGCGATGAGCGCGCCGGCGGCCGCACTGTGTTTGCGCGCCTTAGAGCGCGTCATGAGTCATGGGAGCAAGCAAGCACAGCGGAGGAGATGATCACACACGCCCTACCACAGCTTCAGCTTCCATGATGATGATGATGAGTTTTCAGGGAGGCGAGGGCGCGCGCCCAGCCACAGAATGCGCCGACGCAGGTGGGCGCGCCACAGGTTGCCGACGCCGGCCACAGCGGTGCCCTTGCGGGGGTGCTCGCTGTGGTGCAGGCGTAGGCGCAACAGATTGCGTCCCTGGTGGATGTGGTGAGCCTCCTGGTGAGCCGCGCCCCTGGGGCGCCCATGCAGATGCCGCATGCAGAGCCCGCCCGCGCGCGGGCCGGCCATGCGGTCCACAGTGCGGCGCCCCGCGCTGCGCCTGCTGCCGAGGCTGCTCAGCCTGCCTGGCCCGCTGCTGCTGCTGCCCCTGTGGCGTCGGCGGGGGGGGGCCGGCGACGGAGCGGCCTGCGTCGGGCGCCACGCGTGCCGCATCTGCGCGCGGCCCTTCCCGCCGGGGGGGGCTGCCTGCGCGTGTGGGCGACACGTCGCTGCGCCGCAGCTTCGTGCTGTCCATCCCGGTGGCACGCGGCGCCAACTGGTTCCTCGCGGGCGGTGGCAGGCGGATGGATGAAGAGGAGGCGACGGCGGCGGCGGTGGAGCGGATCGCTGCAGCTGCCGAGGACGGCACCAGCCTGCCCGTCCGCCTGGCTACGGATGTCGTGCGCTTCCTCTATGGCGGCACCGGCCGGCGGGAGCCGGCTGATGGTGGCGTCGTGTCCGCGTCGCTCCCCAACGCCAAGCCTGCCGTCGGGGGCATCGGCGTGGAGCCACGCGGGGGGCGGTGTGCTGCGTGTGCTCTTCACCGTGGCGTCTGACGCCGTGGCCGACACTGTCGTGCGCTGGCGCCACGAGCTGCGCCGCTGCGTGGACTCGACTGCAGTCTTCGACGTCCTCAGTGACCGCGAGGAGGCGCAGCACCAGGCGCTGTGGCTCGCTTTCCTCGCCGCCAAGGTTGCGGGGAAGCGGGCGCAGTTCCACCGCGCGCGCCTCGTCGTTGACGGCGAGCGGGTGCCTGCACCTGCTTGCTAGATGGCATTCCCTCTGGGGTGTTTTTTGAAGGGGAGGTGGCGCCACACGCGTGCGGTGGCGGGTGCGGTGTGGTCGCTGAGTAGAGTGCTGCGGCGGGTGTGCTACTAGCCCCGCTTCCGGTGGTCTGGGGGAGGGCTTTTTGGTCCCTTCATGGTTTATACCTTGGGTCCGCCATCTGGCCATTTGAGGGGCTGGGTGTGCAGCCTGCACAGTGGTGCTGCTTGCTTGGCGCCCGCCACCAAGTGTGGATGGCGTTACCGCGGGCTACTTGTAGCTTGACCTTTTGTGGGCCTTGAGCCTTGATTCTCTAAGTCCCACTGGAGCTCTGGAACCGTACGTGTGACCGCCAGAAGTGGATTGTAAAACTCTCATCATCATCATCATCATCATGGAAGCTGAAGCTGTGGTAGGGCGTGTGTGGGTGTGGGTTTGAGGGGGTCAATTGACTCTAGTTGGTTGGCAAGCAACTTCTCGAGCAGTTACGTCCACGGCATTTGCGTCCGCACGGCCCTTAAAGTCAAATGCGTTCGGCGACGTCTTGCTCCAGCAAGGGAGTGGGCATCGCACCATGCGCGTCTGGCTTGGCAGCGATGCCGCATTGGACGGCGCCCCCCAAGGTATGTCACCGCGCGTGCGTGCTTATGTCTCGAGGGACTGGCGTGCATGTTGCAGCGTGTTGTGCATGGCTGCATGGCTGCATGGCGTGCATGCAGCACGCACATACGCGTGCCCACACATGCATGCCTTGCAGGAGAGCGTTGGCCCTGAAGATGTGACCCTCACAGAGAAGGATGCGATGAAGGTGCTCAGCGCTGGGCAGGGCGCAGGTGTGTTTGTGTGTGTGTGCGTGTGTGTACGCATGTGTGTGTGTGTATGTGTGTGTGCATGTGTGTATGTGCATGTGCATGTGCGTGTGTGCGTGCGTGTGTGTGTGTGCGTGCGTGCGTGCATGCGTGCGTGTGTGTTTTTGGTTGTGTGTGTGTGTGTAGTGTGTGTGTGTTGTGTTCTGATTTTTACAGTCCGTCGGACGCCTTTGATGGCGCATTAGACCCTAGGAAGAGGCCGGCAGCTGTCAAAATTAGACCCCTAGCATGCCATCTGCCATCATGATTGCTGTGCACGCGGTGCGTGTCTCAAAACAGGCGACAAGGAAGTCATCCAACTCGTGCCAGAACCTGGGGTTCTCCTGGCCTGTGTGTGCGTGTGTGTGCGCGTGTGTTTGCGTGTTTGTGTTTGTGTTTGTGTGTGTGTGTGTGTGTGTGTGTCTGTATGCGTGCGTGCTTGCACGCATGCTTGCGTGTGTGTGTGCGTGCGCGCGTGCGTGTGTGCGTGTGTGTGCACCTTTGTGCCTGTGCGCTTGTGCGCGTGCATGCGTGTGCGCGGTTTGTTTCACCCACCCACCCACCCCCACCCACCCACCACCCATCCCCCCCTACCACCTACCCATCCACCACTTTCTCCCTGTATGCAGCACGGACCCCTGGACGCTTGGTGGGAGACACTCTGATACTGATTCCGACAGTGGACGGCGCACGCACACCGACTCGTGGACTACGTCGCACGGGTGCGCCGTTTTTTGTTACGTACACGACTTAGCCTTCGCGGGGGGGGTAAACACAAGATTGTTCAACCATCACCGGGGGGGGGGGGGGGAGGGGGAGCGGATTGTTATCAGTTCGCGGGTGGTTGCAGAGACCATAAGTTGGCTGTGCGCAGGTGGGCGAGGAGAATTGATTGCGACTCCGCGCACAACTTCCCGGGGGGGGCGAAAACAATACTCACTCGCGGAGGCTCAGGCCCTGTACTGTATATCATGGATTTACAATCGGGTTGTGGCGTTTAAACCCTGAATATGAGGATCGGCTGCGCATGCGCTGGTGCAGAGGGGGTGGGGCGGCGCAGGCACATCGACTCGTGGACCGATGCGGCGCGGGTGCGTGTTTCTTGACCACCCAAGCTATCGCAAGTTGCCGTTTGAATGTTACTTAGCGAAAATCGAAAAACGCGAAAACGCGAAATCGACATTCTGATTGAAACCACCGCATAGCACGCTCCACCACTGGCAATGCATGCGAGACCCTTGGAATGGATCGCCAGTGTGTTGAGTTTGCATGGGGAGCGTTCGGAGGCGCCATGCGGCGCGTTGTGGTGTCGGCTGTAGCCGACAACTGACGCCTAATGTCGCCCCTCGCGCCCCTTGCGTGTCGCCGACCAACGTAGGAGGGTTCCCGACCGATCTATAATCGCTCCTTGGGGACTGGGGTGCTGGGGCTGCGCGCATGCAGACCTCGAAAGGGTGAAATGGCGTTTTCGCGTTTTGGGGGTCTAAGTGACATTCAAACGGCAACTTGCGCTAATCCAGATGACACTCAGAACATGCCCTGAACAGTTTGACGGCTTGATTTGTGGTCCCCAACGTGACAGCGATGGTTTGATTCTGACAGTCGACAGCGCACGCACACCGACTCGTGGACATACGTGGCGCGGGCGCGTGCCTTGATATCACGCACGTGTCTTGGCTGTTTACAAGTGAACCGTTTTTCTCCCAGACAGGTGCTAGTGGGTGGACGGCGCACGCACACAGGTTCTCGGACTGACCTGGCACGGGTGCGTGCTTTGGCATCACGCGTTTTTGTTTTGTTGATTTAAACCCCAGTGGATTGAACTCGGGCCTTTCAATGCCAACAGCTAAGGTGATTGTGTGTCGGCATGCAACGAGTTGCTGAGACAGATACGGAGAGTGGGCGGCGCACGCACACCGACTCGTGGACGTATGTGGCGCGCGCGTGTGCCTCAAAATCACACACTTGGCTGTTTTAAATTGAACCATTCAATGTCTCCAGCTAGGACCTGTCGATGCCAACAGCCCCCCCCCGACCAACAATCAACAACCCCGAAGGTGATGTGGTCAAGCCTCCGCATCAGCGCGCGCTACGTCGACAACATCACTTTCGACAGCGTGGCGCTCGGTTGCTTTGCGCTGGCGCGCAAGCACGAATCCGAGGGCGACGCACTGCCCCCGGGAGGTGCGTGCGCCCCCCTTTTTTCTCTAGTTTGCGTGGGCAATTCGCGCTCTGGTTTCGGGGCTGAGTGACCCAGTGGGAACAGCGTTGCGCTCGGGTGCTTTGGGCTGGCGCGGAAGCACGAATCCGAGGGCGACACACTGCCCCCGGGAGGTGCGTGCGCCCCCCTTTTTTCTCTAGTTTGCGTGGGCACTTCGCGCTCTGGTTTCGGGGCTGAGTGACCCAGTGGGAACAGCGTTGCGCTCGGGTGCTTTGGGCTGGCGCGGAAGCACGTATCCTAGGGAGGCGCACTGCCCCAGGGAGGTGCAGATTATTGTACGGGTCTCTGGTTGAGGACGTGTGTGTGTGTGGTGTGTATCGCAAGGCTCAGGTTTGGTCGTGTTGAGGGCCCACGAAGTGTGTGTAAATCGCATGCTTTGCACCGGCGCAGAAACACGAATCAGAGGGAGATACACTGCCCCCGGAGACGAGGCTTATTTTACAATCCCTAGTTGAGGATTTGTGTGTGTGTGGTGTGTACCGTAAGGCTCAGGCTTGGTCGTGTTGAGGGTCCACGGAGTGTGTGTAAATCGGATGCTTTGCGCTGGCACGACAGCACGAATTCTAGGGAGACGCACTGCCCCCCCTGGAGGTGCGCCCCCCATTTTCTCTAGTTTGCGTGGGATAGGTGGGCCTGGGCTTTGGGGCGGGAGTGAGAACAGCGTGGCGCTTGGGTGCTTTGCGCTGGCACGCAAACACGAATCCGATGGGGACGCACTGCTCCCGGGAGGTGGGCGATATTCAGTCGACGGGCGTGTAGATCGCGGCGCCAGTTTGAAAGTGTGGCGCTCGGTTGTCTGGGATGTGGGTTTACACAAATTTGGGTTTGTGGTGCTCAGGGTTCAGGTCCAGGGTTTTGGTTTGAGGCTGGGTCGGGGGCTGGGGGGCTTGGCGTTGGTGAAGGGCCTATGTCGACAACACCACTTTGTTGTTAAGTGTCGCGTTCGGATGTGTGTCGCTCGGGGTCCAGGGTTTGGGTTCTGGCTGGGTCGGTTGTGTCGTTGGTGAAGGGCCTATGTAGACAACATCACATCACATCCGACAGGGTGGCGCTCGGATGTTTCCACGCTCGCGCGGAAGCACAAATCCAGGGCGACGCACTGCCCCCGGGAGGTGGGCGATATCTAGTTGACGGATGTTTCGGTTTTGGGCCAGTTTCCACACGCACGCACACACGCATACACAACACACGCACACGCACACACACACACACACACACACACGCCCCCCCCCCCCATGCTTTATCCCCTCACACACAGGTGGTGAAATGCCGGTGCCACCCGCCACCCTTCGGTCGTGGCTGCCCCTACTCAAGCACTGTGCTGTGCTGTACAACGCGCCTCCGACGTCCGCACTGCTGGCTGAGGGGCTCGGCATTGGCGCTTCGAATGTGGTTTCTTATGAGCCAATGTGAGGGCGTGAGTGTGGGTGTGGGTGTGGGTGTGCTCGTTTTTGGTTTGTTTGTGTGTGTGTGTGTGTATGTATGTGTGTGTCTGCCACACCCAAAATGGCACGTTTCCGACCACTTCACACATCTTGCTGAGGGGCTCGGCATTGGCTCTTTAAATGTGGTGTCGTATGAGCCAACGTGAGGAGTGTGTGTGTGTGAAGGGGGGGTGGGGATGGGTGGGTGTGGGTGTGGGTGTGCGCATGCTGCACCACTGGTGTCTGTGCTCTACAACGCGCCTCCGACGACCACACTTTGGGCTGAGGGGATCGGCATTGGCGCTTTGAATGTGGTGTCTTTTGAACCAATGTGAGGAGTGCGTGGGTGTGGGTGTGGGTGCGGATTTGGATGCGAGTGTGGGTGTGGGTTTGGGTGTGTCTGCATGTGTTGGAGTATCCAACCTGCCCAGAACCTTCCAAGATCCTGCAAAGAATCTGCACATAACCAGCAAAACATTAAAAACAAACAAAACAAACTGGCCCCCCAAACGCATGAAAATGACTACCCGCAGTCCCTGTGTAGGTATGTCACGCTGTGCCTGCCGTACTATAGTACGGCAGGCATATATAGCACTCAACCGTTCCGATTCAACCTTGGACAGGCACTGACTGCGCGTGTATCCGTGACTTAGCCTCATAACCCAAATCACTCCCAACACCCCAAACAGCCTACACACGAAAGCACCCCAAACAAATGTGTGCAGGTCTGTTACGCTGTGCCCCGCGCACTACATCGCTCTCAACCCGTCCGACTCAACGGTCGACATTGTTATCCGCGGAACAACGGTCATCCACGACGTTGTTGCGGATGTGGTGGGTTCAAAGATTGCTTGCTTGCTTGCTTGCTTGCTTGCTTGATTGGTTGATGGATGGATGGATGCATGGATGGATGGATAAATGGATGGATAAATGGATGGATGGATGGATGGATGGATGGATGGATAGCTCGCTTGATTGATAGCTCGCTTGATTGATTGATTGATTGAATGATTGATTGGTTGATTGATTGATTGATTCATTGATTCATTGATTCATTGATTCATTGATTCATTGATTGATTGATTGAAAGTGGGCCTGATGTGTGCACTCGCGTGCGTGCTTCGGTGTGTGCGTGCTTAAGTGCGTGCATGCTCGCGCGCTCGCGTGCATTGAGGAGTGTGGGGAGCATTTTCGTGTTGTGTGTGCACGCACGCACGCATGCATGCACACACAACACGAAAACGCTCCCCACACTCCTCAACCTCACCACCACACACACACTGCCCCCCCCCCCCACACACACACACAGGTGGGACGCTGCGAACAAAACTTTCTTCGGAGGACACGCGCACGCGGGCATGCTGCGCTCACACACACACACACACACATGCACACGCATGCACACAAACACACACACACACACCACATACAGGTAGGCCACTGCGAGCCTTTCTTCGGTGGGCACGCGCACGCGGGCATGCTGCACGCGGCGCAGTTCATTCTCTCGCGGGTGCGTTGGGTGTGGGTGTGAGTGTGGGTGTGGGTCTCGGAAGTTGAGCATGTGGGTGTGGGTGCACATGCGTGTGTGTGCATGTTGTGAGTCTGCGTGTGTTTGTGTTTTTGTGACGCGCTCACGAGGGCGTGCTGCAACCAGTTTGTCCCGGTGCGTTCGCTTGGGACGCTGTTTGCGTGTGTGTCTTTATGTGTATTGCAGTCCCTCTCTGTCGTTCTCTGTCTCTCTCCACCTCTCTGTCTTCCTCTGCTTCTCTTTCTCTCTCGGTATCTCTCAGCCTATCTAATTCTCTCTCTACATCTCGCCGTCTCTCTCTCCCTCTCTGCCTCTGTCTCTCTCTGTCTCTCTCTCCTTGTCCATCTCTCTGTGTCCTTCTCTGTCCCTTTGTCTCTCTCTCCCTCTCTGTCTCTGTCTCTCTCCCTCTCTGGCTCTGTCTCTCTCCGTCTCTCTGTTCCCCTCCGTCCCTCTCTCCCTCTTGTCCCTCTCGGTGTTTTTGTCTCTCTGTGTCTGTCTCTCCCTCTCTGTGTCTTTGTCTTTCTCTGTCTCTCTGTCTCTCTCTGCCTCTTTCTGTCTCTGTCGCTCTCCCTCTCTTATTCTCTCCTCCTCTCCCTCTGTCTATCCCTCTCTATACATGACGCTCCCTAACACACACACACACACACACACACACACACACACTCTCACACACACACACACGCACACACACACGCACACACACACACACACACACGCAGGAGCTGACGCGGCTGCAGGCGATCTGCCAGGCACGCCCCGGTTGGACAGTGCACGCGTATGGGCACTCGCTCGGCGGAGGGATCGCTGCACTGATCGCGTGCACGCTGAAAAGCAGCGCAGGTATGTTCTGAGTGAGGTTCCAGGCAGGTATTCAAGGGTCTGTGGGTTTGATAATACTGGAACGTCAAGCCAGCTGCGGAGGCGCACACAAGCACAGGGTGGACGGTGCCCATGCGTATGGGCACTCGCTCAGAGGAGGGATCGCTGCGCTGATCGCGTGCACGCTGAAAAGCAGCGCAGGTGTGTTGTGAGTGAGGTTCCAGGCAGGTATTCAAGGGTCCGGGGGTTTGATATTACTGGGACTTGAAGCCAGCTGCGGAGGTGCACACAAGCACAGGGTGGACTGTGCATGCGTATGGGCACTCGCTCGGGGGAGGGATCGCTGCGCTTATTGCGTGCACGCTGAAAAACAGCTCAGGTGTGTTTATATGAGGGTCTGTTGATCGCACTTACAGTCAATTGACTCCGGTGGAAGGTGCAAAGCTGCACGCGCATGACTGCCCAGCCCTACCACAGCCCCAACGTCTGAGACGCGCAAGTCAAGGTGCTCATAACGCCAGAAGCGGTCGCGGTGCGCCTCCGGCGGTGGTGTGCACCTGAGGCGATCGGGGGTTGCGCTTGGGGCTGCGCCTGCTGCGGTCGGGGGCGCCCAAGGCAATTTCAGTGCGCCTGCCCTTCCACATTCCCAACGCCTGGGGCAGCGCCTCAAGCGGTGCCTTCACTTGCGCAGATCAGCCGGCGCCGCAGGTGCTCTGATCGCCTGAGGCGCCGCCTGAGGCGCACCCCTGATCGCCTCGGGCACTGCCGTAGAAATCACCCCGACCGCCTCAGGCGCCACCCCGACCACCTTAGACGCTCACCACCGCCTGAGGCACACCCCCTACCGCCTCAGGCATCACGAGTGCCTTCCCTTGCGCGCCTCAGGCGTTGGGATTGTGGTAGGGCCGTGGACTCAAAACAGCCGTTGTTGCAGAGCGCAAGCTACGAATCGACATGACACTCCTGAGACCCAGCCTTGACCCTTACCTGTTGACCTCCAGTCTGCAGCCTCCAAATCTTGAACCTTCACCCGATACCAACAACGTCAAACACCCCAATGTGCAGGCGTGCTCGAGAGCCTCGGCTCCCCGCCCGTGATTGCAACCACATTCGGGGCACCGCCTGTCATGAGCGAGGACCTGGCACGAGGTTGCTCCGGGTACATCACAAGGTTTGTTTGTGTGCAGTGTGTGCGGGGGTGGTGGTGGTGTGTGTGGGGGGGGGGGGGCTACCACATTCGCAACGCCTGAGGATTCCATGGCGCGGATCAGGCGGCGCCTCAGGCGCTCCCACCGCTAGCGACAATGCCGTGCCACCACCACAAGGACCGCACTCTTGCACGTGTGTGCAACAACTGTACCACAACACCTGTACTGTGTGCAACACCTGCTATATGTGCAACAACTGTACTGCAACAACCGTACCGCATGCAACAACCGCTCTGCAGCGTCGTTCACGCGCACGACATGGTGGCCAAAATGTCGTGCCACCACCTGCGGCAGCTGGCAAACGAAATGGAGGCGTGCAAGGAGGAGGTGGGTGGGGGGGGGTATGTATGTGTGGGGGGGGGAGTCTATGCTGTCTGTGTGAAGTAGGGAGGAACCTCGATATCTTGAGAGACTGTGCTGTCTGTGTGATTTAGGGAGCAGTGATTCCCCTGCAAGCCATATCCTGCTCCGCGCCGGATTTCCCATCACACAGAAACCCACCCCGCACTAAGTGGGAGAGGGCGTGGAGGGGTGCGTTGCAAAGGTCTCACCAAGAGCAGCACAACGGCATGCGCCGCGTGAACACCCGCTATGTATTGCGCCTGGTGTGAGCGGTCAAAGTTGCTCGAGCTGGGAAAAAAACAACTATTAAAATTCTTCCCAGGGCTTCTCCACTGTTAGGGAGTAACCTGAATATATTGAGAGAGATAATGTGTGTGTGTGTGTATATGAGTGGGTGGGTGTGCGCGAGGGAGAGATTTGAGGGGAGAGACGGAGAGACAAAGAGGGACCAAGAGAGGGAGAGAGAGAGGGGAGGGGGGCGGCTCACTTCATTTGTCACGGGGGATTGTTACACGAACCGGTGGTACTTCCCAAACACCCCCGAGGGGACACCGGGCTCACGGTATGTGCAGGGAGACGGGAAGGGGATGGAAAAATGGAAGGCGGAGGGCTGAGCTGCAGGCTCAGGGGTCACACTTCTGGGGGCACACTCGATGGCATGCGCGCATGTCAATTGTCAAAATGGGGGGGGGGAGCCCAGCCACCCCTGCGCCCTTGGCCCAGGGAGAGAATTGTCACGACCGGTGGTACTCCCCAGACACCCCCGAGGGGATGCCGGGCTCACTGTATGCGTCCAGACAGAGGAAGGGGATGGAAAAAGGGAAGGCGAAGGGTTGCGCACGCAGGCTCAGGGGCCTCACTTCCGTGGGCACGCTCAATAGCATGTGCTTGTCAACTCTCAATTGTTTTTCTTGGTGTTTTTTGTATTTCAAGAGAGAGATTGTTACACGGCCGGTGGTACTTCCCTAAACGCCCCCGAGGGGACGCCGGGCTCACTGTATGTGTGGGGAGACGGAGAAGGGATGGAAAAAGGGAAGGCGAAGGGGTGCGCCGCAGGCTCAGGGGTCTCGCTTCCGGGGGCACGCTCAATGGCATGCGCTTGTCAACTGTCATTTTTTTATCGCGCACTCAATGGCATGAACGTATGTCAATTTCGAAATGAGGGGATGTGTATGCCACAAAGCACATCTGTACTTAGCCTGATTCTTCAGGATTCTGGTTACATTCACACAGTTCACACTGTTCACACAATTCGGTGTGGCGCAGAGGTCAGCGTGAGGGGCCCATAACCCCTAGGTCCGTGGATCGACACCACGCACCGAAGAGTCGTTTTGCTTTTCAAGGCAGCCTGAGGGTCTACTTTTCACAGGTCCCTCGCCCCGACTTCACCCACACAAACACACATGCACACACACGCACACACACACAGTGGGAGGCCGGACTTACGGTGCACAGGAAAGGGGGGGTGCATTGCTTGCCTCCAGCAGCTCTGACTATCACAGCTCCCCTCCACATACACATACAGTTGTATACCGTACGGGGCCTGAGCCACAGCGAATATGTAGTGTTTTGGGCGCCCCTGCGAAGCTGAAAATAATGGGAAGAACTCACGAAAACCACGATGTGGGACGTCAAGTTGACTGAAATCGACGAAGTACGACCCCGGAGCGATTAAAGAATTCGTTTTTTGCCCCCCCCCCCCCCCCGAAGGCTCGGGACGTGTGCGGTACATGCATTTTTGTATTGTAGTGCACAAGCTCAGGCAGCGCATCAACCGTCCGGCGTAGCCTAACCTCGTAGCGCAGGACACCCGCAAACTTGGCAAATCAGTATCAAAACCCAAGCCACAGAGTGGCCGGGGCGGGCAGGGCCCTCCAGGGGGCGGGCAGGGCAGCACGCTGGCGGCTCAGCGCAGCGAGCGTCAGCGAGGTTCCTTCCTTGAGCGCAATGTGCGCTAGCTGTGGGCCGCCAAGCAATCAGCGCGCCGCTGTCGCCCGCATGCGGGGGGCGCCCTGGTCAGTAGTTGTCCCGTAATGGGCACCTTTGTAGAAGCGGGGTCGTGGCTGGCCTCCCTCAGCTCGGCAGCGCGAGCCTCGGGGCTGTGGGCGACCAGCGCCAGAGCTCAGTTTCAGTTGTCAGGTTTGCGAGCAGGTGGGGGCTCGCCGTCAATCATGGGGCGCGCGCGGTGGAACTGCGCCCGCTTCCCCGCAGCCTTCGCGGCGACGAAAGCGCGAAAAGAGAGAGATTGTTACACGGCCGGTGGTACTTCCCTAAACGCCCCCGAGGGGACGCCGGGCTCACTGTATGTGCGGGGAGACGGGGAATGGATAGAAAAAGGGAAGGCGAAGGGGTGCGCCGCAGGCTCAGGGGTCTCACTTCCGGGGGCACGCTCAATGGCATGCGCTTGTCAACTGTCATTTTTTTTTCATTTTTTTTTTTATGGGCGCGCACACTGTAGCAGAGCATCAACCGTCCGGCGTAGCCCACCCCGTGGGGCAGGCCATTCGCAAACTCGGCAAATCAGTATCAAAACCCAAGCCACAGAGTGGCCGGGGCGGGTAGGGCCCTCCGGGGTGTGGGCGGGGCAGCACGTTGACCACTCAGCGCAGCGAGCGCCAGCGAGGTTCCTTCCTTGAGCGCAATGTGCGCCAACTGTAGGTGCCAAGCAGTCAGCGTGCCGCCATCGTCAACCCACCAGGGGGGGTGCCCCAGTCAGAGTCCGGGGAGCCGGGGGGACCCATGCGCCCCGCCGACCTGTTCACGGGGGATCCACCGGAGCGTGGAGGCAGAGGCGAGGCCGGTCGCCCGCACGCACCACCCCGATGAATGGGTGGTCGGGGGGAGGGCCATCGGCAGCAGCCCACGCCGGTGGGACTCGGTCGGGGAAGGAGGCGATCTCCTGGAGGCCCGTCCAGAAACGGGCCACCGCCCCGCGGCCGGCACGGTCAGCTTTGTCAGGCTGGGCCGGGCCAGCCGTGAGGACCGGGAAGAAGTCAGTAATCAGGGATTGGTCGTCGGGGGGGGGCGGCGCCGGTGTCGAGGTATAGGGCCCACAGGAGGCGGCGTCCATACGCCATGGCGTCAAGGGCTGCCACACAGACGACGCGCCACACGTCGGCGTACACGGCGGCGTCGGGCGGCCGCAGCAGCCAGACGTGGCGGCACGCCAGCGCGCCTGCCAGCACCCCCTTGGCCTCCAGCCCGGCGCGCACGGCCCCGACGACCGCCGTAGCGACGCGACACTCCCAGAAGTAGTGGGAGCGCCACATGAGGTCGGGGCGCGGGCCGTGTGTCGGGTGCCAACCGCAGGGGCAGGGGGCAGTGAAGATGATGCCCCCGCCGCTCGCGCCGGGCACGCCGTTGAGGGTGACGCGCCAGAGCGTCTCCTTGAGCGTGTTTTCGCACCCGAGCATCCACACCCTGCGCAGTGCGATCGCAACGGATGCGCGCCCCGCCTCGACAACGGCGGGGCTAGCAGCCAGCGCGGGCGTACCACTCAGCAAGAGCGCGGCGGTGACATAGTCGGTGTGGCACGCCCGGCGCGTCCCCTCAAATCCCTGCAGCTGCAGCCCCGTAGCATCGCGCACACTGAGGCCGCCTGGGCCCACGAGTGGGATCACCCGGCCCGGCTCCTGCCCAGTCTTGGGGCCACTCCGCCAGCCCACACACGCGGCGACAGCCCGCGCGGCAGCAGCCTCCTCGGCAGTGGGGAGGGCCACAGGCAGCGTGGGCTGCGGGGTGAGTACGGGCGGGAGGCGGCGGGCCGCGTCGGCCCTCCACTCGGCAGGCAGCACAGCGTACACCGCTGCCACCTCGGGGGTGAGGCGGTCATCAACGTCATGGTCGCGGTGGCTCCATGACTCCAGCATGTGCTGCAGCAGCAGGGGCATGGCCGGGCGGCGCGCACCGTAGAGGACGATCCGGAGGGCGCGCGCGCGGCAGGCCGCGCGGGCACCAAATGGGTCTGCCGCGCCGCGGCACGCCTCCAGCAGCTCAGGCAACAGGCCTCCAGGGAGGGGCTTGCCGGCGCATGCCAGCTGCACAAGCACTGCGACGCGGTTGATGGCGCGTTGGAGCACCATCAGGTCGGTGACGGTGCGTAGGCCAGGCAGGTGGGACATGAGCGCAAAACCTTGCTTCCATCGGTCAGCGCACCCCAGCACACCAGTGGGGGGCGCATCCCCGACCCCGGAAGCCTGCGCCGGCCATCGCACCGACCGCTGACCCGCCGAGAGCTCCAGCTGCAGCAGGGGGTTGGCCCACAGCGGGGCGGCGCCGCCCCAGCCCGCGCCACCGCCGTGCCCAAGGGCCGCCACCCGCGGCGGGCCGAGCGCCTGGAGGCCCTCGACCAGACGGGCAAGCGGGGGTGGCAGCGATGCACCCGCGTGGCCAGTGAGGCTGGGCACGAGCGCAGATGGCAGCCGCCCGGCGTCAGCCGCTGTCATCGCCGTCGCAGACAGCAGTAGCACCAGCCCAGGGTGGCGGCCAGGGCACGCTCGGCGGAGGAGCACGTCCACTGCGGCAACCACCGGCGGCACCCCGGGGCCGGCGAGCGTGGCTGGGTCGGGCTGGGGCAGAGGCATGCCCCCGCCCCCGGCATCATCAACATCAGCATCAGTGCCACCGGTGGGGGTGGCAGCGGTAGCAGCAGCAGCACCACCACCAGTGGGGGGCGCTGCCGCAGTGACCCGCCGCTGGTACAGCACAGTGGGGTCACCAAGCAGGAACACGATGAGGCGGCGGAGACCGACAGCCCGGCGCGCGCGGAGGTGCTCGGCCCATGGCAGCATCCCCATGCCGCCCCGTGCTGGGCGGCCCGGGAGGAGCGCGGGCGGCACCCCAGGCAGCACTCGGCGTGTGCGCGAGGCCACGGGCGTGGGCCCCACGCCGGCATCGACCAGCCGCTTTGAGATGCGGTGCAGCCGATCGAACACCCACTGCGGCACGGCGTGCATCGTGGCACGGTGAAGGAGCCGGCCGACACCGTACGCCGCCGCCGCCGACGCGCGGCCGAAGGCGGAGAGCGGCAGCCGCGCCAGCTTGTCGTATTTGAGCGCGACTTGGTCGAGCAGCTCTTCCCAATCCGGCTGTGGCTCGCCGCCCGCCTCGACGACCGCGCCCAGAGAGGCCGCCTCGGTCACCACCGCCAGACCACAGACTGACTCGGGGAGCACGCCATCGGGCGGCACCGCGTCGCCCAGGGCGAGCAGCTGGGACTTTGGGGGGTTGAGAGCCAGGCGCGACGCCATCTGGAAAACGTGCATGAAGGCGAGGAACGCTTGCACACACGCCGGGGTCAGCTGGCGCAGCAGAGGCAGGGTGTCATCGGCGTACTGCACGCACAACACTCGCACGCCGCGCGCGATGTCGATGCCCACACTCGGGCAGCCGTGCAGGTGCCGCACCAGCGCCTCCGCAGCGAACAGGAACAGAGCCGGTACAACCGGGCAGCCCTGGCGCACACCCGCATGGTACGGCTGCGCTGCAGAGGTGAAGCTGTTGGCCGTCGCTGACGCCGTCGTCCCAGTGAGGATGGCGCGCGTCAAGCGGAGGAGCCCGTCGCCCGCCCCCATGGCCTCCATCACCGCATAGAGGAACGGGCGACTGACGGTGTCGTACGCCTTACTGAAATCGAGGAAGGCGGCGACCACCGCCGTGTCGCCATCGCCAGCAGCCCAGTTGGAGGCCAGGAGGTGGGGGAGAAGGTGCATGAAGAGCACGTTGTCGGTGATGAGCCGGCCTTGGAGGAAGGCCGTCTGGTGGGGGCCGACGACTGTAGCCAGGACTGGTGCCAGCCGTGCAGCCAGGGTTTTGGTCATCACACGGTAGTCGGTCGACAATAGGGTGATGGGGCGGTAGTTTGTCGGCTCGGCCGCGTCGCCCTTCTTGAAGATGGGTGCGACGTCGCCGGCCAGGAAGCCACGCGGCACCCCGCCCGTGTGACCCACAGCTGAGTACACACGTACAAGAAGCCGTGGCAGTGCCGCACCTCCGCGGCGCCACAGCTCGATGGGGATGCCGTCTGGGCCAGGCGCCGCCCCTGGCCGTGACTGGCGCAGCGAGCGGCGCACCTCTGCCACGGAGACAGAGGGGGCACCGGCAGCCGCGGCGAGTTCCGGCTGGATGCTGGCTTGCGACCGGACGGCCGCCAACACCGCATCGAGTGCCGGCGGGTCGGGCGGCAGCGCGGTGGAGATGCCAGCAAAGAAGCGTGCCATGGTGCTTGCCATGGCGTGGCCATCAGTCGTGAGGCCGCCGCCCCGCGCACGCAAAGCACCGACTTGCCGAGAGGCCTTGGGGGGACGCATGAGCTTAGACAGCAGTGGCGACGGGCGCTCCCCATCACGCAGCCACATGTACCGCGCCCGCTGCTCTGCTGGCAGCGCAGTGGAGTGCAGCGCAGCCGAGTGAGCCGCCGAGGCGGCGAGCACCCGGGCGAGCGCTGCGAGTTCGGCCGCACCACGCGCTCGCGCCGCCACGTCCATCGCATCCCGCAGCTCCGCCGCCGCAGCGCGCTGCGCCACCGCCGCCGCGGCCGCAGGGGCTGCTCGCATCGTGGACAGTCGTGCTGCCTCGCGCGTCAGCCGCAGCTTGAAGCCCGGCCACCAGTCGAGTAGGTCGGCGTTGGCAGCGGGGGCCACATCCTCCTCAGCCTCCAGCCATACTGCAAACTCCTGCCGGAGGGCAGGGTCGTCAAGGAAGCGCACGCGCAAACGTCGCAGCCCCGGCCCCACCTTCTCAGGCGCCGCCGGGCTGAGATGTAACATCACTGGCCGGTGGTCTGAGCAGCCGGGGGGGGACACCTCTGCCTGGCACTGCAGCACGTGGGGGAGGAGGGCCTCCGGCGCATAGAAACGGTCCAAGCGGGAGGCGGCCGCGTTGCCCGCGGCACTGTAGTAGGTGAACGCGCGGCGGTGGGGGTGGCGAGCTCGGAACACGTCGACGAGGTCACCCGCACGACACACATCGGCCATCATGCTGGCGGTGACGCACTCCGATGCGCGACTCAGGTGCGCGCCCCCCGCGCGCCGCCGTCGGTCGAGGCCGCGAGGGTCGGGCGTGAAGTTGAAATCGCCACCCATCACCAGGCGGACACGTGCACCGGCAGCAAGCGGGGCGATCCGCTCAGTGATGAACGCGCGCTGCCCTTTGTCGTCCCCGGAGGGCAGGTAGGCCGACGCCAGCGTGAGCGAGTGGCCGCGCCACTCCACTTTGAGGGAGAGCAGGCGGCCATCCACGGCCGCTGAGGGGTGGCCGACAACCTTGAGCCTGCCGCTGTCGATGAGGTCTGAGCGTATAGCGATGGCGACGCCGTGGTGTGGGGTCGGGCCATGCGCCCAGAAGAACCGGAGCGGTGGTCGGTCGGCATCTTCTGCCGCCAGCCGAGCAGCCAGCTCTAGCCTGGCAACCACACCCAGGACGCTGTCCCTCCGTGCCAGGTTAGTTTCCTGGATGAGGACAACGTCCAGGCGCAGCACCGCCAGCCAGAGCTGGACGAGCTGCGCGGTCGAGCCGCGCAGCCCACGCACATTGTGCGTGGCGATGCGGAGACCGCCTGCGTGGCGGCCTCCCGGGCGCCCGCGATCAGCAGACATTGCGGGGGGGGGTGCCGCCAGCGGCGGCGGCGCAGCAGCGCCCACACCGGGGCCAGCCGCAAAGTTGCCGGGCAGGTCGGGGTGGCCGCGCTCACGCAGGTACTGGAGGGCAGCGGCGCGGTTGTTCCCGTGTGCCTTGTACACGTTCTCTGAGAAACCGGTGGTGTTGTCATACGCGCCGCCGGGCATTTTGTAGGCACCAAAATACATCAACGGGGCGGAGCGGCCGACGGCCACCGCATGCCACTTGTGCGGCTCGCCCGTGCCACCGGCCGAGGCAGGGGCAGCGGCAGGGGCAGCAGCAGGGGCACCCGACCCGTGCCGCTGCTGGTGAGGGGGCCGGTACAGCTCCATCGCGACACGTGGCGAGCCGCCCTGAAGAGCTGCCAGCGCCACAGCAGCAGCAGCAGCAGTAGCGGCAGTAGCAGCAGCGGCCATGTTGCCCGCCGCACCGCCGGCCTCGCCGCCCCCGTCCTGGGAGCTGTAGTCCTGCAGCGCAGCGAGGGGGGCGGGGGAGGGGAGGGCGCCCGCCCGGAGCCCGGCCGGGGCTGGGCCGAGCGCGCCGCCATCCTCCGCGCGGGGGGGCGGGCGGCGGTGGCCCTCATCGCCATCGCTGGCAGAGGCAACACTGCCACCACGGCTGCGGCTGCGCTTGCCGGCGGCAGGGGCCTGCGGCATGTCATTGTCGGCGCCGTCGCCGTCCCCATCGAGGGAGTTGTCGCCGTCGCCGGCGCCAGCGCCGTAGGAGGATCCGCCGGGGCTGGCCGGGCGGGAAGCGGTGCCACCACCCGGGGGCTCGCCGCCTACATCTCCACCAGGGCTGGGTGGACGAGACGGAGGGGGGGGGTCGTCCGCGGAAGCAGCAGCGTTCGACCGCCACGATGATGCGATGCCACCACCCTGCGTCGCGGCCGCGTAGGTCCGGGGCCCGCCACCGGCAGAGCCGCCGGCTCCAGCGCCAGGGCCAGCCGCCGGCGCGGGCGCCGGTGCAGCCGGGGAGCGGTGCACTGCCGCGCGCACGCGAGTGACGCGCAGGCGGCGGACGGGCGCGGCTGTGCCGTCCTCGAGCTTCTGGCGCACGCGCACCTCGGGGGCGCCGGCGAGGCGGCGCACCAGGTCGTGTCCGCCGTAGGCGGCCACGAGGAAGAGGCGCCTGCGAGGGGTACGGGCAAAAGGGGGCGGGGAGGGCGAGGGCACGCCATCGGCGCTCCAGCAGCCGACCACAGGCGAGTCGCCGGGGCGGAAGGGCGGCGCCAGGCCCATGGTGTACACCAGCCGCGGTGGGTCGCCCTCGCAGCCCATCGCCGTGTGCGCGTGGAGGATCCACTTGGCCAGCTTGGCCGCCGTCCACTGCTGGGCGTCAGCAGGACTGACCTCGAAGAGGTGGAGCGCCTCCGCGCACGCCGCCCCCGCGGGCAGGGGGAGCGCGTAGGCGATGAGGCCCGCGCCCGCACCGCCCAGCTGCAGCTCGAGGCAGGAGCCAACGGCGTGGATGGCGCGGGTCAGCAGGTCCGCCTGCTGCTCCGTGCACGCGATGGTGGCGTCGTAGTAGGCAGACATCTGGTTGGCGGTGGGCTGCATGGTGAGGAAAGCCACATGGGGGACGTCCATGCGCCCATGCGGCGTCGCAGGGAACGCCGCGGTCCAGGCGTCCCCTGCAAGCGCCGGCGGGGGCGCCATGCAGACGGCACACAGCTCTTCCTCAATGGCAGTGCCAATGGGTGAGTGCAGCGTGTCATACTTGGCGCCCGCCAGTCCCTTGAGCACGGCGGAGTCCGCCCTGACGCACAGGCGGAGGCCGCGCTCCTCGCCAGCGGCGAGAATGCTTTCCATAGCAGCGTCGTGGAGCACCTCCAGGGGCGGGGAGCGCGCGCGGGGGGCTGCTGGCGCACGCCAAGCAGAAGCGGGTTGAGGCGCAGCCGCGCGGGCCGCGGGTGCGCCGCCACCCCCACCGCGCGTGGTCCCACGCGCATCATTCTGACGCATGTTGTGGTGTGCGTACGCGAGGCAGGAGGCGACGCGATTCCGGCGGCACCCCCCCAGAAAGGAGGGCGCGGCTCAGCGCGACGGCGCGAAACAGCGGCGAGGGCGCAGTGGCGCAGGCCTCAGGCCGTCAGGCGGGAGAGGCGTAGTCTCGCTTAGCGCGAAAAGAGAGAGATTGTTACACGGCCGGTGGTACTTCCCTAAACGCCCCCGAGGGGACGCCGGGCTCACTGTATGTGTGGGGAGACGGGGAAGGGATGGAAAAAGGGAAGGCGAAGGGGTGCGCCGCAGGCTCAGGGGTCTCACTTCCGGGGGCACGCTCAATGGCATGCGCTTGTCAACTGTCATTTTTTTTTATGGGCGCGCACACTGTAGCAGAGCATCAACCGTCCGGCGTAGCCCACCCCGTGGGGCAGGCCACCCGCAAACTCGGCAAATCAGTATCAAAACCCAAGCCACAGAGTGGCCGGGGCGGGCAGGGCCCTCCGGGGTGTGGGCGGGGCAGCACGTTGACCACTCAGCGCAGCGAGCGCCAGCGAGGTTCCTTCCTTGAGCGCAATGTGCGCCAACTGTAGGTGCCAAGCAGTCAGCGTGCCGCCATCGTCAACCCACCAGGGGGGGTGCCCCAGTCAGAGTCCGGGGAGCCGGGGGGACGCATGCGCCCCGCCGACCTGTTCACGGGGGATCCACCGGAGCGTGGATGCAGAGGCGAGGCCGGTCGCCCGCACGCACCACCCCGAGCGCGAGAGAGAGAGAGATTGGTTACACGTGCCGGTGGTACTTCCCAAACATCCCCGAGGGGACGCCGGGCTCACTGTATGTGCGGGGAGACGGGGAAGGGATGGAAAAAGGGAAGGCGAAGGGGTGCGCCACAGGCTCAGGGGTCTCACTTCCGGGGGCACGCTCAATGGCATGCGCTTGTCAACTGTCAATTGTTTTTGTGTTTTCGTATTTTATGGGCGCGCACACTGTAGCAGAGCATCAACCGTCCGGCGTAGCCCACCCCGTGGGGTAGGCCATCCGCAAACTCGGCAAATCAGTATCAAAACCCCAGCCACAGAGTGGCTGTGGCGGGCGGGGCCCTCCGGGGTGTGGGCGGGGCAGCACGTGGACCCCTCAGTGCAGCGAGCGCCAGTGAGGGTCCTTCTTTGAGCGCAATGTGCGCCAGCTGTGGGTCGCCAAGCAATCAGTGCGCTGCCGTCGCCCACCCGCGGGGGGGGGCGCCCTGGTCAGTAGTCGTCCCGTCGTGGGCAGCTTCGTAGAAGCGGGGTCGTGGCTGGTGGTCGCAGCCGCATGCGCTGCGCCTCCCTCAGCTCGGCAGCGCGAGCCTCGGGGCTGTGGGCGACCAGCGCTACAGCTCAGTTTCAGTTGTCGGACTTGCAAGCAGGTGGGGGCACCCGCTCGCCGTCAATCATGAGGCGCGCGCGGTGGAACTGCGCCCACTTCCCCGCAGCCTTCGCGGCGACGAAAGCGGGCCACAGCGCCCGGCGCTGCGCCTCCTGTGTGTCAGTGAGGACGTCGAAGATGTTGGTTTTGGTGCTGATGTTCTCGCAGCATCGCAGGCTGCAGCGGTAGCGCACGACGGTGTCGGCCACGGCATCGGATGTCACGGTGAAGAGCACGCGCAGCACATCGCCCCGGCGCGGCACCACACCGATGCCACCAGAGGCAGGCTTGGCGTTGAGGAGCGACGCAGACACCACGCTGCCTCCAGCCGGGCCCACACGCCAGCCCCTCTGCACATGGCTCACGATCGACTCTGCCAGGCACACAGGCAGGCTGACGCCGGTGGCGGCGGCAGCAGCGACCTGCCTCGCCGCCACCGCCGCCACCTCGACCGTCTCCTTGTCGTCAATGCAGGACAGGTATTGTATCACGTGCCTGTCCTCATGGTCGTGGCATGCGGCGAAAGCGGTGGCGTCCTCCATGGAAAACGTCGCCACGAAACTGTGGCGCCGCTGCGCGGCGGCCGGCACCGCCGGCAGGCCATGCATGGCGCGGCTGCTGGCAGGAGCGGCACGCGCGGCGCCCGCTGCGGCAGGCCGCGCCCCTGCCGACGCCCCCGCCGCCGACGCCACAGGGGCGGCAGCAGCAGCAGCGGGCCGGGCAGGCTGAGCAGCCTTGGCAGGTGCGCGCGCATGCGGCATCTGTGTCTGCATGGGCGCCCCAGGGACGCGGCTCACCAGGTGGCTCACCGATGTCACTGAGGTCTGCAGCATGCCCGTGAGGGCCTCAATCTGTTGCTTCTGCGACTCCACCATGGCGCGTAGCGCCGCGACGTCGTCGGCAATCTGGGGCGCGCCCACCATGGCCATGGGGGGCGCAATCTGTGGCTGAGCGCGCGCGCTCACTAGCTCCTTCTCCAGCCTGCCCACCTGGCGTTTGAGGTCGTCCACCACCGCGCTGAGAGCGCGGAAGGCGTCAAATGTGGTTGCTGGCGGTGCCATGCAGGTGCTGCGAAGATGCCTCCGCGTCTGTGGACGCCCCCGACGCCCCAGGGAGCGCGAGAAGCGTGGTCTGTGCCTCATCGAAGCACGCGCGGTGGCGGGGCCGAGAGTCTGAGTCGGAGGAGCCGCTGCCCACCGGTGATTCTGTGGCGGTGGCCGCGCGGGCGACGAGCGCGCCGGCGGCCTTGCTGTGCTTGCGCCTAGAGCGTGTCATGTGTCATCAGAGCGATCCACAAGAGAGAGAGAGATTGTTACACGGCCGGTGGTGAGCGCGAGAGAGAGAGAGATTGTCACACGACCGGTGGTACTTCCCAAACACCCCCGAGGGGATGCCGGGCTCACTGTATGTGTGGGGAGACAGGAAAGTGATGGGAAAAGGGAAGGCGAAGGGGTGCGCCGCAGGCTCAGGGGTCTCACTTCCGGGGGCACGCTCATTGGCATGCGCTTGTTCAATCGTCAATTGTTTTTGTGCACACTCTAGCAGAGCATCAACCGTCCGGCGTAGCCTATCCACGTAGGACAAGCCACCCGCAAACTCGGCGAATCAGTATCAAAACCCATGCCACAGAGTGGCCGGGGCGGGCGGGGCCCTCCGGAGGTTGGGCGGGGCACGCTGGCCACTCAGCGCAGCGAGCGCCAGCGCGAGAGAGATATTGTTACACGGGCCGGTGGTACTCCCCACGTCCCCGAGGGGACGCGGGCTCACTGTATGTGTAGGGAAACAGGAAGGGGATGGGAAAAGGAAAGGCGAAGGGGTGCGCCGCAGGCTCAGGGGTCTCACTTCCGGGGGCACGCTCAATGGCATGCGCTTGTCAATTGTCAATTGTTTTTGTATTTTTGTATTTTATGGGCGCGCACACACTAGCAGAGCATCAACCGTCCGGCGTAGCCTAATGCCGTAGGGCGGCCACCTGCAAACTCGGCAAATCAGTATCAAAACCCAAGCCACAGAGTGGCCGGGGCGGGCGGGGCCCTCCGGGGGGTGGGCGGGGCAGCACGCTGACCACTCAGCGCAGCGAGCGCCAGCGAGGTTCCTTCCTTGAGCGCAATGTGCGCCAACTGTGGACCGCCAAGCAATCAGCGTGCCGCCGTCGCCCATCCCAGCAGGGGGGCGCCCTGGTCAGTAGTCGTCCCGTATTGGGCAGCTTCGTAGAAGCGGGGTCGTGGCTGGCGGTCGCAGCCGCATGCGCTGCGCCTCCCTCAGCTCGGCAGCGCGGGCCTCGGGGCTGTGGGCGACCAGCGCCACAGCTCAGTTTCAGTTGTCAGACTTGCAAGCAGGTGGGGGCACCCGCTCGCCGTCAATCATGAGGCGCGCGCGGTGGAACTGCGCCCACTTCCCCGCAGCCTTCGCGGCGACGAAAGCGGGCCACAGCGCCCGGCGCTGCGCCTCCTGTGTGTCAGTGAGGACGTCGAAGATGTTGGTTTTGGTGCTGATGTTCTCGCAGCATCGCAGGCTGCAGCGGTAGCGCACGACGGTGTCGGCCACGGCATCGGATGTCACGGTGAAGAGCACGCGCAGCACATCGCCCCGGCGCGGCACTACACCGATGCCACCAGAGGCAGGCTTGGCGTTGAGGAGCGCGCGAGAGAGAGGGGAATTCGAAAGGGTGCACATACGCGGTGTTTATTTGCAACCGCGAGCTTAATAACACATATCGCACATTCGAAAAGACTTATAGTCTTCCTTAGCTCAGTTGGTCAGAGCGTGCGACTGATACAAACAGCAGTGTCATCGCGAGGTCGGCGGTTCGAGCCCGCTAGGAAGAGAGATGTCTTTCAGGAGCCTACCAGGCAAGCAATATCTGGTTATTCCTTTTTGCCGGGTCCACAAACATGACTGCAGACGGTGGCTTCGTCTACGTTTTGACGTTTTACTTCCTGTAGCTAGGTTGCAGCAGCATAGGCGTCCAACACACGCACACACATACACATGCGCGCACACACACACAAACACACACGCAGGTGGTGTCAGGCAGCGCGTGGCTGTCTGCTGCGCGTTCCACTGGTCTGATGGACTCCGGAAAGAGTGCCGCAGCCGCGGCGTGTGCCGCGTACGCGAGCCAGGTCAGTAGCAATTGCGCGGATCATGCGGCGCCTCAGGCGCTCCGAAAGCCTGAGGCTCCGCCTCGGGCGCACCCCTGTTCACCTCAGGCGCCGCCTGAGGCGTCATCCCGACCGCCTTAGGCGCAACCCCGACTGCATTAGGCAACCCACTAACGCCTGAGGCGCACCCCTGACCGCATCAGGCGTTATGACCGCCTTCCCTTGCACGCCTCAGACGTTGGGATTGTGGTATATATTGGGGTAGCGCAGCGCACGCACGCACGCATATTCACACGCTCACGCACTCGAGCGTGTGTACACGCACGTGTCTTTCGAGATGGTGGCCAACTCCCCAGGCACTCAGCGTGGCTATGGCGATGCGCACACAACAGCACACGCAGCACACACACACACACAGCACACACACACGCGCACGCCCACGCACGCACAAACACACACACACACGCCCACACACACACACACTCACACAGGCGTTTGCCAGCTCCCCAGCAC
The DNA here is from genome assembly GCA_016618255.1 of Chlamydomonas sp. UWO 241. Lineage (NCBI taxonomy): Eukaryota > Viridiplantae > Chlorophyta > Chlorophyceae > Chlamydomonadales > Chlamydomonadaceae > Chlamydomonas > Chlamydomonas priscui. The sequence goes on from VFSX01000123.1 coordinate 27,947, forward strand.
TCAGCATGGCTATGGCAGCGGGCTCGACGTGGCTGGGCAGCATGATGGCAGCTGCTGCACCGCCGCAACAGGGGCAGCAACAGCAGGCACAGACGCAACAAAAGCCTCCGCACAGCGGCAGCGGCAGCAGCGCTGTGCCACCACCGGCAGCCGCCGCAACCACCACCGCCCGCAGCGGCGGCAGCGCCAGCAGCACTGGCAGTGCCAGCGGCGGCAGCGCCAGCGGCGGGGGCTGGGCGTCACTCGCGGGGGCTGTGGCAAAGAGCGCCAGCAGCGCGCGCGGCAGCGGCTGGGGCGCGTTTGCGGCCGCCGCGGCTGGCGCGGTGGCGGCCGCTGCAGCCGCGAGCCAGCAGGCGCAGGCGCCGACGCAGGCGCCATTGCAGCCTGCAGCAGCGCCCGCAGCTTCCTCCAGCTTCCCTGCCGCGCCACAGCCGCCCAACGCGGGCGGTGGAGGCAGCTTCTTGTCCAACCCGCTGCAAAGGGGGGACCCGCCACAGAAGCAGCAGCAGCAGACGCAGCAGCAGCAGCAGTCGGGGGCGGGGGCGGGGGCCGCAGGGTCGGATTCGACGGTGATCGTCCCCCTCGCGTCACCCGGGGAGGTCTTCTACATCGAGCGGCTCGGCGTCAGCGGGGCGTCCCCTCCCACGCGGTGCGTGCGTGGCGGGGGCACGCGCGCGCGCCTGTCGCGGCTTCTGCTCAAGAGCTCAATGCTGCGTGACCACTTCCTCCGTCACTACCAGGACGGGATCAAGGAGGCGCTGGCCCAGTTGGCGACTCAGCAGGCGGGCGGACGCAGCGACAGCCTCATCTGATATGCGGGTTGACTGTGTTGCGGCAGCGATGTTGGCATGTGGGCGTGATGTAGCTGCAGGTCAGTTTTTTTCAGGTGCAAAATGTAGGCGGCGGAAGGCTGTAGGAGTCATGGCGGCGGCGGCTGTAGGAGTCCTAGTGGCAATGTCATCATGCCAGTGGTGATCTGTAACACGTGTGGATGGCGGGCGGCAGCTGATGTGGTGGCGAGTCTGATGTGCTGTTTGTCACATCCTGACACTTGTAGTTCATACTTCCACACCAGGGACCTGCATGGCCGCCCACGGCACCACGGCACCATGGCGTACTGCGCCTGAGGATTAGTATGTGCAGCCCTAGTCACCCCGTGTTTGAGAGACCCACCGTCGCAGTGACCTGTCAGCATTGATCTACTTTTGATGCACTGCATGTTGTGGTCTCACCCCTCCCTCCCTCCCTCCCTCCCTCCCTCTCTACCTCTCTGGTTGTACAGGTTTTACATTTCTGCACATGATCTTGGAGGTACGTGGACGCGCATAGAGACTTGAGTGTCCTTTCTGTGCGAGTAGTAAAATGTTCGCTCGTAAAATGTATCCGCTCCCAACAAGCAGCAATTCAGGTGCAGTACCACTTGAAAATAAGCATTATTACTTTCGTTCCGTTTCGTCCTCCACATTGCGGCTCACGCACTACTGTCGTTCAGGTGGCGCGACAATAGTTCTGACATGCTACTAGCAGTGGTCCCTGGGAAGGATTTTAGTAATTAGTTTTTTGCCGGCTCCAGCAACTTTGACCGCTCACACCAGGCACAATACACAGCGGGTTTTCATGCAACACATGCCGTTGGGCTGCTCTCGGCAAGAGCTTTCCAACGCATCGATCCACGCCCTCTCCCAAGTGTGGAGTGGTTTTCTGGGAAATGGGAAATCCGGCTCGGAACGGTATACGGCTCGCAGGGGAATCACTGGCTGCTAGACCAGCAAGATTGGGATTGAGGAGGCGTACATTTATGCAAATGTGCATGTTCATTGCCCAAATCCATGTTGAAATTACCACACGGAACACAATAAATACATTTTATGTATTGACCTTCCGAAGTAATTGTTCGGTCAAAGTCAGGTGTTGCAAACTGGGTGCGACCTTGACGAATAATCCTCCACCCTGGTTTGTAGGTAGGCTGGGGCGCTGACTGGCCTCGCGGGCTCTACTAGTAGAGCTCCCTAGACGTACCCGTAGTCTAGGCCTTAACTCACGCCCCGAGGTCCTCCGGGCGAGAACCTGTAAAACCAGTAAAAACACCCAGGCTTGCCCCATCTCAACCCCCCATCAGGGTCTGGCGGAGCGCCGGGTCACCGATGATATCACTGTTTACGACAATCCCCCAACATGAGTTTTTTTTCATCTGCAAATGCCCAAAATGGTTAGAACAGTCCACAAAGCGTCCAGCAAACGTTTCAAACCATCAAACGACCATTGTAGCACTTGCCGCGTGGACCCTTGCCCCCGTGTGGACCACAGGTCGTCCACAGGCATGTGCGCCACCATCTGTGCGCCGCCGTCGACGAGATCTGCGATGTGCCGGCCGAACCTGATGCGTCGTTATGCAGTTGCGCGATCACGTGACCAAGCCGACTTGAACCGACTCGAACCGGCTCGAACCGACTCGAATCGAGAACCGGGGCAGCCGCCTCGCAATGTGGGACTTGGAATGCGCCGCGAGCGCGGGGAGGGGGCACGTTGGCACCGGTGCCGCTACCGTGGTCCCGCCACGAGAGGGCGAGCTCGTTGATATCAGCTGGCCGACGATCTCTTGCGCCGGTGCCGCGGCCGCGCCGTTTGACGTACCGTTGACCAGTGCTCGCTGGATAGAGTCTGACGAAAACTGATTTCACCACCGCAGGCCCTACCACATTCACAGCGCCTGAGAAGGCGCCTCAGGCGTCCCATTCCATGGCGCGGATCAGGCGGCACCTCCGGTGCTCCGACCGCCTGACGTGCCGCCTTAGACGCACCCCTGATCGCCTCAGGCGTCGCCTCAGGCGTTATCCAAACCGCCTGAGATGCCACCCCGACCGCCTCAGGCGCCCACCACCGCCTGAGGCGCACCCCGGACCATCTCAGACGTTATGTCTGCATTCCATGGCGTGGATCAGACGTTGGGATTTTGGTAGGGAGGCCCCGTTGTTTTGCGAAAAATACGTGAAATCGTCGACTTCACACATCGAGCGATTTCCAGCGGCAGCCTTCTGCTAGCCTTTCTTCGCCGCCGCCATACCGTCCTCGGCCGTATACCACCGCTCCGAGGGAGCACTGGCTGTGACGTCGGTCCAGCCCATTGCCGCAAAAGGGTTGAGGGCGTACTCGGGCGCCGCTGCCGCTGTCGTGCCGGCTGCGGCACCCCCAGTCTCTGCCGGTGCAATCTGTAGATGTTGAGCATGTGCGTGTGTACGATGGGTCAGAGCGCGGGTGAGTGGATGGAATCACGATTGTGCTGTGGGGGGCGTGGGATGGTGGGGTCTGTGTGTCTGTGTGTGTGAGTGTGTGTGTGTGGGGGGGGGGGGGGGGGGCACGCACACACGCTCACTCCAAGAATGAGTCTGTCAACCACGGAGACCGTTGGTTAGTGCTCACCGCTGGCGAGACGCCAGATGCCGGCAAGAGCAGCGGTAAGGGTGCGTTGCCAGGTTGCGCCAGCTCGCGTAGCAACCGTAGGACGTTCGTGAAGCTCGGGCGCAGCGCTGCTTCAGGCGCCCAACACTCCTGCATGTGCGCGTGCGTGTGCGTGTGACGTGTGTGTGCATGGTGCGTGCGTGCGTGTGCTTGTGTGTAGTGCGTGTGCGCGTGTTGCGTGTTGCGTGCTTTGTGTGTGCGCGTGTGCGAGTGTGCGCGAGGGTTTGCACGTGTGACACACAGCCACTCACGCACCTGTGCCAGCTGCGCGTACCCACGCGGCGTGTCGGTGGGGAAGACCGGCCGCAGCCGCTCTTGCACCACCTGGTGCGTGGTAGCATGGTGTGTGTGTGTGTGTGCATGCGTGTGTCTGTGAGTGTATGTGTGTGTGTGTGTGTGTGTGTGTTGACTCCCTGGGCCCACCACGAGTCACGGCGCACTCCCGAGTCACGGCGGTCGGCCCATGTGAGTCGCCGTCGCCCATCCCCCCTCATCGCCCCGCCCCCCCCCCCGTCGACTGCCGCCTATGTACTGCGGCCCACCCTGGACTATCCACCATCGTCACCGCCCGAAGGGAGCAGCCTCAGCGAGCCGAGCAACCTCTTCCACAGTCCCAATCCTTATCCTGTCCCAGAGCCAGTCCCATGCCCTCGCCAGCGCCGAACAGCTCCTCGGCAGACTGTCGACCGCATCATGGACCGCCCCGCCACCGCCTGACGCCGAGCAGATTCTTGGCCGCGACCCACTGCGGCGCCACGACACCATGCACCGCAGAGAACCTCACCTTGCCATGATCCCCCCCTTCAGCACCCTTCACTCCCCCTGGCACGCTCCAAACTACACTGTCCAACTCTTCCCCACCGTCACCCACCCACAGTCGACCACCCACCCACGCTTTCACCCCCACATGGAGCTCGCCGTCCCATGTGCGCGCCATGCAGGCCCATGCACCCCCGCCCCATGCACCTCCCCAGCCCCCCCGCGCACGCTGACCCCATGCTGGCAATCCAGGCTGGCAATCCCTCCTCCCCCCCCCCCCCCCATCCGTGAGCGCACACGCGCACGCGCACTCCCCCCTAGCCTCCCACGCCTCCTCCGACCCCTCCCAACCCCCCTCCCTCTCCCCCCTCGCCTCCCACGCCTCCTCCGATCCCTCCCACGCCTCCTTTGATCCCCCCACGCCCCCCCTGATCCCTCCCACGCCTCCCCTGATCCTTCCCACGTCTCCTCCGATACCCCTGATGAACCCTCACCTGACCCCCCCCGATGCCTCATCTGACCCCTCCCACGCCCCTTCCAAACCCCCCTTTCCCGTCTACCGAGCCCCTATCCCAGGCCCGCCTGCCTTCGTCCGTCGCGCATCGAGTTCATCGGTCCAAGGAGCTGATCCGACGTCCTCATGGCCTGCCCAACGAAAACTCAGTCTAGTAGGCCGCGGCCGAACGGATCTAGTAGTTGCGGCGACATTTACATTGCACGGCGGACAACCCCGACTATCGCCCATGGAATTAATCGGCCCATGGGGAGATGATACGCTGCGATTTAAGTTGAAGTTGGTTGGCCAGAGTGGCAACCCAAGTTGTAGTTGGTTGGCCAGAGTGGCAACCCTAGTTGAAGTTGGTTGGCCAGAGTGGCAGCCCCCCCCAGACCCCCCCAAACCAAGGATACTATCCACTCGATTCAGGCGCTGGTCGGTCACCCGCTATTCGAAAGACATCCCAGTGCACGGGTCAGACTTCGTAACAATTGCCGGGGTGTATTGCTGTTAGTAGTACAGGCATTGCCGGTGCATGCGGACGGCCTCATGTAACGCTTGGTTGGTTGGTTGGTTGGTTGGTTGGTTGTGTGTGTGTTCCAGCAGTCACGCACACACACCTGGTGCGGCACCAACACGGCGGGCTGTCCGCGGAGCGCAAGCTCGCCTGTGTAGAGCTCAGGCATGGCACAAACACACACACACACCTGGTGCGGCAGCAACACGGCGGGCTGGCCATGGAACGCAAGCTCGCCTGTGTATAGCTCCCACATGCATATGCCGAACGAGTACACGTCGGCCGCCTTGGACTGCTTGCCGGTTGTCATCACCTCGGGGCTCTGGGCGGCGATGGGTGTGGGGTGGGGTGGAGGTGGGGTGGAGGGGTGGGTGGGGGGGTGGGGTGGGGCGCGCACCGCGTCGTGTGCATGTGTGGAGGGGAAGGGGGCGGGGGTCAAGGCATGTGGCGTCCAAATGGTGCAATGTTTGCAGACGGGTGAGATGCAGTGATTTCCTTTTCGGCTCTCCACATTCATGTGGCTGTAATCCTGCTGTTCTTTGGCCTTGAACACAGCTCCTGTCATCTTATGGATTATAAGTCTGTAAAGCCCGCCAAACAGAGCGCGCCAACAGCTTTCAAATTACCTTTGTGTGATGACAAACGGTCAACGGGAGGTCAACAGTCAACGCGGTCAAAGCAATCCGGCTGCGAAGTAATTAACCAAAATCTTGAACAGGACATCACTGCCCACCCACCATGTGCGAGAGCGTGCCCGCAAAGCGGTTTGACGTGTGCGTCTCAGCAGTGTCTAGCTGAAACAACAGGCTCCTAGCACCATAACCATGCAGAGCGCCTAATGCGACACTGCCCGTGTCAGCCCCACCCACCATGTGCGAGAGCGTGCCCGCAAAGCGGTTTGACGCGTGCGTCTCAGCAGTGTCTAGCTGAAACGACAGGCCGAAGTCGGAGAGCTTGGCGACTGCACCTCTCTCGTCCGCACCTGGTGTGTGTGTGTGTGTGTGTGAGTGTGAGTGTGTGTGTGTGTGTGTGTGTGTGTGTGCAACCCTCTCGTCCGCACCAGGTGTGTGTTAACGTGCGTGCGTGCATGTGTGCTTGTATGCTTGTGTGTGCGCGTGTGTGTGTGTGCGCGCGCATGTGTGTGTGTGTGTGTGTGTGTGCACCTCTCTTGTCCGCACCTGGTGGCATGCGTGCGTTTGTGTGTGCTTGTATGCTTGTGTGTGCGTGCGTGCGTGTGCGTGTGCGTGTGCGTGTGTGTGTGTGTGTGTGTGTGTGTGTGCGTGTGTGCGCGTGTGTGTGTCAGCTTCGCGACTGCACCTCTCTCGTCCGTACCTGGTGTGTGTGAACGTGCGTGGCATGATGATGTGTGTGTTTGTGTGTGAGTGTTTGTTTTTCAGCGGCGCGCATGGGACTCTTCACAACTGCGGCGCCCGGCTGTCCGTCGTGAGTTCAACCTCCAGCTGTCCGATCGCTTTGGGCTGCTGGAGGCCGTGCCGCCCGAGGGCGCTGATGCCCAGGCGGAGTACGACGCGATGACTGCTGCCATTCACGAGGTGGCCACCAACCACCTCGCTCCACGCGGCAGCCGCCGGCAGCGCGGCTGGCAGTTCACTCTGTCGCAGCGCACCCTCCGGCTCATGGACGCCCGGCAGCGTGCGCACTCGGCATGGCTCAGGAGCAAGTCTGCTGCTGCCAAACGAGAGCGCAACCGCGCCAACCGCGCGGCCGACGCAGCTGTGCAGAGAGACAGGGAGAGGTGGATCGGCCAGCAGGTGGCGGAGGCGCAAGACATGCTACGCAAGAAGAATCTGCGCCAGTTTGCGCGCGCGTGCGACAGGCTGGCGGGCCGCAGCCGCAGCCATCAGATCCCACCTGCCATGCGGGACGTCTCGGGCGCGCTGCACAGCGGTCCAGACGGGGTGCTGAAGGCCATGACAGAGTCATTCGACAAGCTATATGGCGGGGAGACCAAGCTCAGCGACGAGACCCTGAACCAGCTGGAGAACGATGTAGCGGCGTTTGAGCTCACACGCGCCACAGAGGTGGACGAGGCGCACGGGCGCCCCCCTGACCTGGCTGAGACGGAGGCGTGTGTGCGAGCGTTGCGCTCGGCCGCCGCTCCGGGCGGTGACCAGCTGGACGCCATGCTGTTGCGGTGCCCACCTGCCATCGCATGGCTCCACCGGGTCATCATCGCCGTATGGCGGTCGGGGAGAGCCCCGAGGGAATGGAAAACTGCTATTATCACACCGTTATATAAGGGGAAGGGTCCGCGTGACTCCCCTGGTAACTACCGCGGTATAAGCCTTCTCTCTATTGCCGGGAAAGTGTACGCTGCCATACTTCTGCACCGCGTCTCCACGCAGGTTGATGGTCAGTTGCATGAGGCTCAGTGTGGTTTCAGAAAAAGCAGAGGCACTGTTGATGCGATTTTTACTCTGCGCTCGCTGAGCGCGGCACATGCCGAGTACAAACAATGCATGGCTGTGGCATTTGTCGACTATTCTAAAGCTTACGATTGCATAAACCGTGCGGCACTGTGGAGAGTCCTTAGATTATATAGTGTTCATCCGCACATTATTGATCTGTTGGAGGATCTTCACACCAACACAGCAGCTGCCGTGCGGCTGGCTGGGAATATCGGGCACGAATTCCCCGTTTCGTCTGGTGTGCGACAGGGGTGTGTCATTGCTCCTGTGTTGTTCAATGTCTTTATTGACCACATATTGAAAAAGGCGCTAGACATGATGCCAGAGGGGGCTGGCGTGTCAGTCGTGACTCGAGCCGGCGGCTCTGTGTTGTCGTCGTCGGTTGAGCGCATAGTAATGCTGATGTATGCCGACGATTTATGTTTGTTCTCGCATGACCCAGCTCAGTTGGCGCTTATGCTGAAAATCCTTGACAAAGTGTCCTCTAGCTTTGGCATGCAAATCAACGCCGCCAAGACAGAAGTGATGATTTTGCCAGCAGATTTTGACGCGGATCTGCCCGCGTTTGCGCTGACTGGTGGTGAAGTGAAGACTGTCTCTGCATTTAAGTATCTAGGGAGTTGGATAACCCAGAGTGGTGGTGTGGAAAAGGAGATCGGTGTGCGTGTCGGTCGCGCGCTGGGCGTGTTTGCGTCTTTTGATAAGATTTGGGCCAGCAAGAAGATGCAAGTGCAGTCTAAGATGCGGGTTTACAACACTTTCGTGCTGCCCCACTTTCTGTACGGCTGCGAAACATGGGCCCCTACTAAAACACAACCGACTCGATTGGAGGTTGCCCACTCTAACTGCCTTCGTCGCATTCTGGGTGTGCGCCTGGTCGACCGGCACAGATTAACTTATATTCGGCAGGCGTGCGACACTGAGCCAATTGAGAGCCTTGTGGCAAAGCGATCAATGCAGTGGCTAGGCCATGTGATGCGCATGCCGGCTTCTCGTCTTCCTCGTACGACTTTTGACTGCACAATGGATGTGGCTCGGCAGCAAGGCCGGCCTCCAGCCTCCTCCCGACACTATTTTCTTAAGCTACTGATTCAGCAGCTAGGCGAAACTAGTGGCACTCGTTCTGATTGGAAGACTTTTTCGGACACGGCGTTTGAGCGTGCTCAGGATAGGGTCGGGTGGAGAGCCGTGGTGTACGGTCCGGCTGCCCCTCAGGCGCCGGCCCCTCCACCACGGCGGTCAAGTAGATTGGCAAGCGCCACTTGACCCCCTATCCCCTAGAAGCAGTTAGGACCTATTTTGGAGGCGTCGCACAATAGCTCTCCTTTTTGCTCTGGGACTACACGTTGGCAGGCAGCCAGCTGGTGGCTACCGCCCCTCACAAGTAATTGTTAGGGCCAGAACTGGACTTGGGTCTAGACGGTGGTACTGGGACTAGAGGTAGTCTTTGCTGGAAAGCCGATGTAACTGTAACTGTAACTGTTTGTTTTTGTTTTTGTTTTTGTGTTTTTGTGTTTGTGTTTACGTTTTTGTTTTTGTGTTTTTGTTTGTGTGTGTTTGTGTGTGTTTGTGTTTGTGCGTGCGTGTGTGTTTGTGTGTGTGTGTGTGTATGTGTCAGTTTGCATCTCTTTTTGCGTGTGTTGTGTGTGTGTGTGTGTGTGAGAGAGGGGGGCCTCTAGCCATCTCCCCAATGGCAAAAGCACGCTGGCCTAACCTCCTTTCGCCATCCTCCCCTTTCCCCCCAGCCTGAACGCGCCGGCTTTGCCAACCTGGGGCATCCAAACACAGCCATTTTGCCATGTGTGTGTGTGTGTGTGTGTGTGCTTGTGTGTGTGTGTGTGTGCGTGTGTGTATGTTTGGGTATGGGTGGGTGGATGCATGTGTGTGGGTATGTGCGTGTGGGCATATGTGCGCGCGTGCCTTCTGGTCCACACCACTCGAGCGCAGCGGCACGCTGCTGGGCTTGAGGTCGGGCTTGGAGGTTTCCTGACACAATTCTGGTTGCTGCCTAGAAGCTGGAAAGCCGATGTTGCTGTCACTGTTACTCACCGCTCAAGCGCGGCAGCACGTCGTTGGGCTTGAGGTCGGCGTGGATGATATTAAAGAGTGGAGGTGCGCCATGCCCTTGGTGTGTGCGTGGGCATGCATGTTTGTGTGTGCGTGCGCATACATGCCTGTGTGTGTGCATACGCGCCCCTCTCACCGCTCGAGCGCAGCAGCACGTTGCTGGGCTTGAGGTCGGGCTCGGAGTTTTTTTGACACGATTCCGGTAGCTGCCTAGAAGCTCAAAAGCCGTTTTTTTCTTCTTCTCGCTACTCATCGCTCGAGCACAGCAGCACGTTGTTGGGCGCGGGGTCGGGGTGAGGTTTTCTGACACGATTCTGGTAGCTGCCTAGAAGCTGGAAAGCCGTGTTTTTCTTTTCTTCTCGTTACTCACCGCTCGAGCGCAGCAGCACGTTGTTGGGCTTGAGGTCGGCGTGGATTATGTTGAGAGAGTGGAGGTGCACCATGCCTTTGGCGATGTCCAGCAGCGTGTCCAGCTTCATTCGGTAGTTGAGCGCTTCGTCTGCGTTGCGCACAAGATCCGGGTTTTATCGCACTCGAGAGTCATGTTTCTGTGGTTCTGACACTGACATCGGGTCTCTGTGGCGCAGATGTATCGGACATGTCCAGCAGCGTGTCCAGCTTCATTCGGTAATTGAGCGCTTCGACTGCGGCGCACACCAGTGTTTTCCTTTTCGGATTTTTTATTTAATTTTCCAGAGCCGGAAAGTGCGGGATATTCACACTTTTCACACTCTGAGGGGCGCTCGATATTTCTTGGGGGGCGCTTCATTTCCCCTGGAAAAACACAAGCTTCGTCTGTGGCACACAATAACCTGGGTTTATGGCACTCGAGAATCAGGTTTCTGTGGCACAGACGCATCGGATCTCTGTGGCGCAAACGTATCGGACATGTCCAGCAGCGTGTCCAGCTTCGGTAGTTGAGCGCTTCGTCTGCGTTGCACACGCGTGATGCGTCAAGTGGATTGACAAGAGCCACTCGAACCCCTATATCTTGGAAGCAGTTAGGATCTATGTTGGAGGCGTCGCATGCGGGGGGGAGCGTGACGGGTGGGACGAGGACCAAAAAACACGAGCTTTGCAACATCGCCACAAGCGCGTGTGCAACCGTGCACTCATGGTGTTGGTGCCACTTCAGGTGTTGGTCCCCAACCCATGCGGGCCGCACCCTTGTGCTCAATTCACACAAACTGCCACGTCGCCCACCACCCGGGACCCTAGCCTTACCTCCCCCCCCCCTGTAGCAACTGAGTAGGCAAAAGGAACTAGTTGTATCGGTGACCCTCTTCCAGTACAAGTATACAGCATACACAAGTAAGGCGAGTAGAATGCCCCCCCCCCCCCCACCACACACACACACACGCACACCTTCAATCTGGAAGCACCCCGCAGCAATCGCGTCCCACAGTGTACCACAATCGCAGAACTCGAGGACCAGCTGGACCTCAAAGCCACTGTTTACCGTGTTGCCGCTGCTGTCGCTGGTGCCCAGCGTGCGGGTGGGGCCACTGCCAACGGTCTTGCCAGGGCTGCCACTGCTGCCGGGCGTCGTGTTCTGCCCGCGGCTGTTGATTGGCCGGATGGAGTACGTGTAAGTCTGCGAGTGTGTGAGTGTGTGTGTGTGTGTGTGCGTGTGTAAGCAAGCAAGTGGGGGTGGGGACGGTTGGGTGTAGGCGTGGGCGTCAAAAGCCCTTAAAATGTCAAAACGGGCGGTGGGGTTGTGTGCGACAAAAAGATAGTGGGAGGTTGTGGGGGGTTGTGGGAGGATGTGCACGGTGTTTCCGCTGCTGTCGCTGCTGCTGCCCAGCGTGCGGGTGGGGCCACTGCCAACGGTCTTGCCAGGGCTGCCACTGCCGCCAGGCGTCATGTTCTGCCCGTGGCTGTTTATTGGCCGGATGGAGTACGTGTACGTCTGCGTGTGTGCGTGTGAGCAAGCCGGTGGGGGTGGGGACGGTGGGATGTCGGCGTGGGTGTCGAGAGCGCGCAAATGTCTCGTGTCATGTCTCGTGTAATGTCTCGTGTAATGTCGAAACGGGATGGGAAATTGTGTGCGACAAGGGAGACATGTTGCGAGGGTGGTGGCGGTGCATCTTTGGTGACGGTGTGTACCCTACGCCCTTTGCTCCCCGGTCCAGTCCATGCCCCCCTCCCCCCTCTCCCCCCCCCCCCCCTCTTCCTCCCCGCACCTGCACAATGTTGGGGAGGCTCAGGCTCTTGCTGATTCCCGCCTCCATGATCGCACTCACTGCACTCACAGCTTTGCTATTTTTCCCCAGTTTTCAAGTTTTAAGGCTAGCCCCTCTAGGACACTCTCGCTCACAGACACCCCCCCCCCTCCCGCACCTGCACAATGTTGGGGTGGCTCAGGCTCTTGCTGATTCCCGCCTCCATGATTGCCATGCGCTCGCGGTGTGAAGACGACGACACGCTGCCGCCCTGCAACAGCATGCTCTTGACGGCGACAACCGTGCCTTTCCACAGCCCCCGATATACCTTGCCAAACTGCGGTGTGTGTGTGTGTGTGTGAGTTAGTGTGTGTGTGCATGTGTGTGTGTGAGTGTGTGTGTGTGTGTGTGCGTGTGTGTGTGTGTGTGTGCATGTGCATGGATGTGTTCCACAGCCCCCGGTACACCTTGCCAAACTGCGGAGTGTGTGTGTGTGTTTCATTGGGTGGCGTGCCTGCTCTGCTTGCTGTGCTGCAGGTGTGTGTGTGTGTGTGTGTGTTTGTGTGTGTGTTTGTGTGTGAGTGTGTGTGCGTGTGTGTGTGTGTGTGTGTGTGCATGTGTGTGTTCCACAGCCCCCGGTACACCTTGCCATACTGTGGAGTGTGTGTGTGTGTGTGTGTGTGTGTGTGTGTGTGGTGCCTTTCCACAGCCCCCTGTGCACCTTGCCAAAATGCGGCACACAAGCGACTGTGCGTTGCCATTATGAGATGATGCAGCCCCACTCGGGATGTTGGAGACATTATGGATCAACCCGGGTCTCGTGGCTCACTCCCCAATCTCAACCCGACGATTCCCCGCGCAAAGTGTGGAAATGATGTCGTCACACTTTTCGGGCGTGGATTCGTGCAATGTCAACCCGCAACGCCAGCCCAGACCAGCCAAGCCCAACCCGCTGTTGAAGGTTTGCGCGTTTCAGGCCGGCTGACGGAAACACTGAGCCCTGGGTGATACTAGATTGAGGCGCACGATGCAGTCACAGGCAGGCATCACTGTCACATACACACCTCTAGCCCATCATGCCTGTGCCTCTTATCCAGGCCAAGGCTCTACAGTGGCGAGCAGGGACTGTATGTGCCCTCTAGCTGGGGGTGGGAGCCCAGAGTGGGGCGTCACAGTCACGCAGTGATTTCCTTTTCGGCTCTACACAGCCATGTGGCTGTATGCCGGCTGTACTTTGACCTTGCAGACAGCTCAACCCATCCAGTGGATTTTAAGTCTGACAAGCCCGCCAGACAGAGCATGCCGACCGCTTTCAAATGACCTGTGTACGAGGACAAACGGTCAACGGGAGGTCAACAGTCAACGCGGTCAAAGCAAAATCCGGCTGCAGAATAATTAATTAAACATCCTGAAAAATAAATCACTGCAGTCACGCACCGCGCCGGCACCCACATCCTTGAGCAACTCCACCTCGTTGCCCGCGGGCAGCTCCGACTGCTGTGGAATAATTAATTGAACATCCTGAAAAGGAAATAACTGCAGTCACGCACCGCGCCGGCACCCAGATCCTCGAGCAACTCCACCTCGTTGCCCGCGGCCAGCTCCGACTTGCCGCCCGCAAAGAGGTCCTGCGGCGGCGGCCGCAATGCGCGGCATGGCCAGTTTGTGTGTGCGCGTGTGTTTGTGCGTGGGCGTGTGCTTGCGCGTCTTTCGGTGGGTACCGTTGTGGTACAGGTACTTCACGTCTAGATACTTCACGTCAGCGCCTTTGACCGCTGATAGAGAGTCCATGGAGCAAGCCAGTGCAGAAATCGCGACGGTTTGGGTGTGGGTGGGAACCGTCTGCCGCAACCTTGTTGCACTGGCTTGCTCCACGGACTCGCTATTGGCGGTCAAAGGCGCTGACGTGAAGTATCTAGACGTGAAGTACATGTCACCCTATGGGAAGTGCCCCGGTGGAGGGTGCACCCGTAGGGTTGGGGATGGGGGTGGGGAGGGGGAGCATAGTGCATGAACAAGCGCACACATGCTCGCGGCCAATTCCCCACTAGTCAGACGGCTCCTACCCTACCACATTCACAACGCCTGAGGCGCCGCCTCAGGCGTCCCATTCCATGGCGCGGATCAGGCGGCGCCTCAGGCGCTCCGACCGCCTGAGGCGCCGCCTGAGGCACACCCCTGATCGCCTCAGCCGTCGCCTCAGGCGTTTTCCAAACCACCTCAGGCGCCACCCCGTCCGCCTCAGGCGCCTGCCACCGCTTGAGGCGCACCCCGGACCGTCTCAGGCGTTATGACCGCATTCCATGGCGCGGATCAGACGTTGGGATTTTGGTTGGGCTAAGTGACCCAGTCCCACCTGCTTGACAGCGTTGATCAGATCTGCTTGGATTTTGTTGCTCGGCGCGCTCGCGCCCACATCTGGTTTGTGTGTGTGTGTGTGTGTGTGTGTGTGGTATGTGTGTGTGTGTGTGTGTGGTGTGTGTGTGTGTGTGTGTGTGTGAGCTTGTGTGTGGTATGGTGTGGTGTGGTGTGTGTGTGTGTGTGTGAGCGCACAAAAACAAGCAACGGGATGGCGAGCGCATTGGGGATGGCTTTGGGCACATGCCGGATGGACTGGTAGGCTGGCGCGCTGCGTGGCCTTCAGAGCTCTACTAGTAGAGCTCCCCTAGACGTGTAGTCTGGGCCTTCACTCACGCCCCGGGGTCCTCCGGGCACGTACGTGTAAAAACTGTAAAAAAAACCATGCCGGATGGTACACGCCCCCACCCCCCCACCCACCCCCACCACCGCCACCATGCACACCTGCCCCACGCGTTGCAAGTGCGGGCGGAGCGCTCAGGAAGCGGCCGCGCGGTTGTGGTACATCCATCGCCCCCCCACCCACCCCACCCCACACACACACGTTCCTCACACACTCAGCAACAACAACAGCAGTTGCCAAGTATCTGCGATCGTGAACTCTTGCAGCTGCCAACCAACCCGACACGATGCCGAGGCACGCAATGAGGTCACACTGAAACACGAGCAACGCCTCCTTCTGCTTCAAATTAAACATCTCATACTTGCATGTACACCTGACGAATTAAACTTACCCAAAGCGACGTTCCAAATACTGTGTGTTCTTGATCAAATCAACTCACACTATGCCGAGGCACGCGATGAGGTCGTACTTACAAACGAGCAACCCTGCTTCTGCTTCAAATCAAACCTGTCATACTTGCATGTATACTTGACGAATTGAACTTACCCAAGGCGACGTTCCAAATATTGTGTGGACTTGATCAAATAAACCACCTGCCGAAGGCACGTGATGAGGTCGTACTTACAAACGAGCAGCCCTGCTTCTGCTTCAAATCAAACCTGTCATACTTGCATGTATACTTGACGAATTCAATTTACCCAAAGCGACGTTCCAAATATTGTGTGGACTTGATCAAATCAACCGACACCTGCCAAAGGCACGCGATGAGGTCGTACTTACAAACGAGCAACCCTGCTTCTGCTTCAAATCAAACCTGTCATACTTGCATGTATACTTGACGAATTGAACTTACCCAAAGCGACGTTCCAAATTTTGTGTGGACTTGATCAAATCAACCGACACCTGCCATAGGCACGCGATGAGGTCGTACTTACAAACGAGCAACCCTGCTTCTGCTTCAAATCAAACCTGTCATACTTGCATGTATACTTGACGAATTGAACTTACCCAAAGCGACGTTCCAAATATTGTCTGAACTTGATCAAATCAACTGACACCTGCCAAAGGCACGCGATGAGGTCGTACTGACAAACGAGCAACCCTGCTTCTGCTTCAAATCAAACCTGTCATACTTGCATGTATACTTGACGAATTGAACTTACCCAAAGCGACGTTCCAAATATTGTCTGAACTTGATCAAATCAACCGACACCTGCCAAAGGCACGCGATGAGGTCGTACTTACAAACGAGCAACCCTGCTTCTGCTTCAAATCAAACCTGTCATACTTGCATGTATACTTGACGAATTGAACTTACCCAAAGCGACGTTCCAAATTTTGTGTGGACTTGATCAAATCAACCGACACCTGCCATAGGCACGCGATGAGGTCGTACTTACAAACGAGCAACCCTGCTTCTGCTTCAAATCAAACCTGTCATACTTGCATGTATACTTGACGAATTGAACTTACCCAAAGCGACGTTCCAAATATTGTGTGGACTTGATCAAATCAACCGACACCTGCCAAAGGCACGCGATGAGGTCGTACTTACAAACGAGCAACCCTGCTTCTGCTTCAAATCAAACCTGTCATACTTGCATGTATACTTGACGAATTGAACTTACCCAAAGCGACGTTCCAAATTTTGTGTGGACTTGATCAAATCAACCGACACCTGCCATAGGCACGCGATGAGGTCGTACTTACAAACGAGCAACCCTGCTTCTGCTTCAAATCAAACCTGTCATACTTGCATGTATACTTGACGAATTGAACTTACCCAAAGCGACGTTCCAAATTTTGTGTGGACTTGATCAAATCAACCGACACCTGCCATAGGCACGCGATGAGGTCGTACTTACAAACGAGCAACCCTGCTTCTGCTTCAAATCAAACCTGTCATACTTGCATGTATACTTGACGAATTGAACTTACCCAAAGCGACGTTCCAAATATTGTCTGAACTTGATCAAATCAACTGACACCTGCCAAAGGCACGCGATGAGGTCGTACTGACAAACGAGCAACCCTGCTTCTGCTTCAAATCAAACCTGTCATACTTGCATGTATACTTGACGAATTGAACTTACCCAAAGCGACGTTCCAAATATTGTCTGAACTTGATCAAATCAACTGACACCTGCCAAAGGCACGCGATGAGGTCGTACTGACAAACGAGCAACCCTGCTTCTGCTTCAAATCAAACCTGTCATACTTGCATGTATACTTGACGAATTGAACTTACCCAAAGCGACGTTCCAAATATTGTCTGAACTTGATCAAATCAACCGACACCTGCCAAAGGCACGCGATGAGGTCGTACTTACAAACGAGCAACCCTGCTTCTGCTTCAAATCAAACCTGTCATACTTGCATGTATACTTGACGAATTGAACTTACCCAAAGCGACGTTCCAAATTTTGTGTGGACTTGATCAAATCAACCGACACCTGCCATAGGCACGCGATGAGGTCGTACTTACAAACGAGCAACCCTGCTTCTGCTTCAAATCAAACCTGTCATACTTGCATGTATACTTGACGAATTGAACTTACCCAAAGCGACGTTCCAAATATTGTCTGAACTTGATCAAATCAACCGACACCTGCCAAAGGCACGCGATGAGGTCGTACTTACAAACGAGCAACCCTGCTTCTGCTTCAAATCAAACCTGTCATACTTGCATGTATACTTGACGAATTGAACTTACCCAAAGCGACGTTCCAAATTTTGTGTGGACTTGATCAAATCAACCGACACCTGCCATAGGCACGCGATGAGGTCGTACTTACAAACGAGCAACCCTGCTTCTGCTTCAAATCAAACCTGTCATACTTGCATGTATACTTGACGAATTGAACTTACCCAAAGCGACGTTCCAAATTTTGTGTGGACTTGATCAAATCAACCGACACCTGCCATAGGCACGCGATGAGGTCGTACTTACAAACGAGCAACCCTGCTTCTGCTTCAAATCAAACCTGTCATACTTGCATGTATACTTGACGAATTGAACTTACCCAAAGCGACGTTCCAAATTTTGTGTGGACTTGATCAAATCAACCGACACCTGCCATAGGCACGCGATGAGGTCGTACTTACAAACGAGCAACCCTGCTTCTGCTTCAAATCAAACCTGTCATACTTGCATGTATACTTGACGAATTGAACTTACCCAAAGCGACGTTCCAAATTTTGTGTGGACTTGATCAAATCAACCGACACCTGCCATAGGCACGCGATGAGGTCGTACTTACAAACGAGCAACCCTGCTTCTGCTTCAAATCAAACCTGTCATACTTGCATGTATACTTGACGAATTGAACTTACCCAAAGCGACGTTCCAAATATTGTCTGAACTTGATCAAATCAACTGACACCTGCCAAAGGCACGCGATGAGGTCGTACTGACAAACGAGCAACCCTGCTTCTGCTTCAAATCAAACCTGTCATACTTGCATGTATACTTGACGAATTGAACTTACCCAAAGCGACGTTCCAAATATTGTCTGAACTTGATCAAATCAACTGACACCTGCCAAAGGCACGCGATGAGGTCGTACTGACAAACGAGCAACCCTGCTTCTGCTTCAAATCAAACCTGTCATACTTGCATGTATACTTGACGAATTGAACTTACCCAAAGCGACGTTCCAAATATTGTCTGAACTTGATCAAATCAACTGACACCTGCCAAAGGCACGCGATGAGGTCGTACTGACAAACAAGCACCGCCTCCTTCAACTTGAAATCAAACATCTCATAATCGCATGTACACCTGACACATTGAACTTACAAAAAATGACGTTCTAAATATTTGCAAAGGGGTGTGTGTGCACATTGTGTGTGCATGATCAACCCACCCGACACCATGCCGAGGCACGCAATGAGGTCGTATTGCCGTGCGACCAATGCCGCCTTCAGCGTCTGCTGCTCCTGTAGCTCCACGTTGGCCGCCACAAGTGCGTGCTGCGCGAGCACGTGCTCTGTCACTTCCATCTGCACGGTTGCGGTCGGGGGAGGGGGGGGACTCGTGTGCGACTGGTGGGAGTGCAGGAGTGCAACCAATGCCGCCTTCAGCGTCTGCTGCTCCTGCAGCTCCACGTTGGCCGCCACGAGCGCGTGCTGTGCAAGCACATGCTCCGTCTCCTCCACCTGCGCGGCTGCAGTTGGGGGTGTGCGACAGGTGTGCGACTGGTGCGAGTGTGAGAGTGTGGCTTGTGTGTGGGGATCCCACGGGGACCCTGGACCCTGGACCCTGGACCGTGGACCCTGGACCGTGGATCGTGGACCCTGGACCTTGGACCCTGGACCCTGGACCCTGGACCCTGGACTGTGGACCGTGGATCGTGGACCGTGGACCCCGGACCGTGGACCGTGGACCGTGGACCGTGGACCTTGGACCGTGGACCGTGGACCGTGGACCGTGGACCCTGGACCCTGGACCCTGGACCGTGGACCGTGGACCCTGGACCGTGGACCGTGGACCGTGGACCGTGGACCGTGGACCGTGGACCGTGGACCCTGGACCTTGGACCGTGGACCGTGGACCGTGGACCGTGGACCGTGGACCTTGGACCGTGGACCGTGGACCGTGGACCGTGGACCGTGGACCCTGGACCCTGGACCGTGGACCGTGGACCGTGGACCGTGGACCGTGGACCTTGGACCGTGGACCCTGGCCCCTGGCCCCTGGCCCCTGGCCCCTGGCCCCTGGACCCATCCTCCCGCCTGCGTACACGCCTGCATGCACACCCGCACCTGCGAGATAATGTAGAGCGGCTGCAGGTTGACTGGGTCCTTGGTGAGGGACACCTGCATGCGTGGAGAAGAGTGGGAGAGTCAGAAGAGTGAGAGGGTGCGGGGTGATGTACAGAAAATGAAGCTGTGACATGATGTACATGGGCAGAAGGTTGACTGGGTCCTTGGTGAGGGACACCTGCAGGCGTGGAGAAGAGAGTGTGCTATGAACTGGCACACCGCTGTTCCTGGAGTATTGACGTACTATCCACACGTGTCGAATCACCACTCTCAGAGGTGGGAAGCCGACTCACAGCCCACACAACTCGGCAGTACTTTGGCAATGTCTTACCCACGGCACATCAGTATGTTCCTGAGAGGGAGAGAGGCGAGTCAGTGCGGGGGTAGGTGCGAGTGAGAGCGCGAGAGAAAGGGGCTGTCGGGATTCTGCATCGGTGCGCCCAGGCGGCGCAAAAAAGTCTCTTGGTTGGAAGTTTGCCTACAACGGAAAGCGCGTAATTTTCGATGCGACGTGTGCCCCATGAAGGCGCACACAGTGCTGTTGTGCACATGTGGGCAAAAGGCATCAGACGCATGGGATGTTCCCTCGTCTACCTGCAAGTCGTGGTAGCTCTGCTCGTTGTCGTGTAGCCTCATGCACGCGCGCAACAGTTTTTGTAGACTAGGATTCCGTAATGCTACCTGGAGATGGTGCCTTGGGCACCATGTATGACAGGTCCACCTCTCGGCACTTGGCGAGAGACCCACCTGCAGGTCGTGGTAGCTCTGCTCGTTGTCTTGCAGCCTCATGCACGCGCGCAACAGTTTTTGTATAATAGGATTCTGTAATGCTACCAGGAGATGGTGCCTTGGGTCCCTTAGGTATGACAGGTCCGCCTCTCGGCGCTTGGCGAGAGACCCACCTGCAGGTCGTGGCAGATCTGCTCGTTGTCTTGCAGCCTCATGCACGCGCGCAACAGTTTTTTTATGATGGGATTCCGTAATGCTAGGGGCTCGATTAACGGAGGCGCGTTCTCGTCGCCGAGCCCTGGACCCAGCAATGCGGCGCTGCTGGTGACGAGGATCTCCGTGCCGCTGACGAGCGGGGTAAAATACGACTGGCCTGGCTCCTGCTAGACTGCCCCTCGGTGGAACACTTCAGGAGCGGCTTGCCCGGCGCTGCCATGGCTTGGCGAGTAGCCGCGGCGCTGCCGCGGCCCGTGCTGGGAGACGGCCCTTATCCTCCCCCCATGCAGGACGCCATGCGGCACCGATCTCGACGAGTTGATCGACGAGCGGAGGAGCTGGCGCCCGTCAATGCATGCTGGACATTGGTCAAGATGGCTGCCCGTGGAGGCGGGCTACCATCACGGCTTCAGCGGTGGCGACCGCCGAGGCAACACAGAGTAAATCCGCTTCACCAATCGCAGCGTTCGTCACCGCGCTCATCCTCGGGGTCGCTCGTCTGCCGGTGACTGGCGTTGGAAGGTCTTCAGGCAGCCTCCACGACAACTCTGTCGTCCATGCACCCCTGGAGGGTGGGACCTGGCCATGCACGAGGCATGGGGCGCCGGCTGAGCCCCATGCAAACGAGAGCTGGACAGCCATGCACTGCCAGGCGGGGACCGTTCCAGTCAGCGCCAGTCGGCTCTGCCGGCTTGACTGGCCACAAGGCCACTACTGTGACCCTGAGGAAGGTCCTCTCCTTTATGCTCCTTGCCAGACATGTCTCTCAGAGACCGCTGTTTGGGGTAGTCTAGCCGGCGGGAGCGGTAGTCTATCGGCCGGGAGCCGGCGGTGCTCTAGTACTTAAGTGTGCTGGAGTATCGGCGGGTGTCTCTAGTAGAAGAGTAGCCTGCTTAGCTGGAAACCCCGTGTTACTAGTCCGTAATGCTACCAGGAGATGGTGCCTTGGGCACCATGTCAGACAGGTCCACCTCTCGGCGCTTGGCGAGGGACCCACCTGCAGGTCGTGGTAGCTCTGCTCGTTGTCTTGCAGCCTCATGCACGCGCGTAGCAGTGGGTGCGTGATGCACAGGCGGCACGCAAACGTGGACCCGCTCGTGAGGGTGGTGCTCAACGCCTCCAGTTGGTCCTGTGGGCGAGAGAGCCACGCCATCAGAGTGAGGAAGCTACCATCAGAGTGAGCGACTCGCCATCAGAGTGCGGGACCGCATTGAGCGGCGAATGGGGGAGCGTGCACGTTGTGGCGCGGGGGGGCGTACGAGGTGTGGGAAGCACGGCTCTGGAGGTGCGTGTACGCTGTGTGCACAGTGAGTGGATGGGCATGTGCGATGTTTGTGCAAGGGACCAAGGCTCGCTCCGTGGCTGCGCACACAACCCCGGGAGGGGGGGAGGGGGGGGGGGGGGGGGGCACCCCACCCCGGCCACCCACCAGGTTGTCGTGGAACAGAAGCTGCATGAAGTCGTGAGACCGCAACTTGTACGTGTTGGTCACGTTGTGTGCGGACGCCAGCCCCTGAAGCCAGTCGCCCTCGCTGTCACTCAGCGACGTGATGCAGTTAAACAGGGCTGCATGCGTGGGTGTGGGGCGTGTGGGCGGGTTGGGGTGGGTTGGGGGGCATTAGGGAGGGAGGTCGTGTTCACACACACGCATGATTCACGCATACGAAGAGGCATCGAGCGAGCGCGAATGTGCGTCCCTCACCGTGGCACCCAAACGTGCCCATGCTGCTCGCATTCTGCCACAGCAGCGTGCCACCGGCACGCGCCACGACCGTGACGCACGCCGGGTTGTACTGCGGGCGGGGAAGATGAACGAGGTGAGGTGCGTGCACGTCAGCCACAGTGGTTCCGTCAAGGATCTTGGAAAGATTATTGCTGAACCCGGGCCTCACGCTCATTTCGCCAATCTCAACCCGACAGAGGCGAATTTCGGCGAGAACAGTGTGAAATGCTGGGTTTCACACTTTTCGCGTCGGAATTCGCGCAATGTCATTCCGACGCGACAACCCAAATCGGCCAATCTCAGCCCGAAAGTGCGCTTTGTCGGGTTGCGGGTTGGCTAACGGAAACACTGGTCAGCCATGGCATGCAGGCGTGCGTGGGTGCCCTTGCGCCCACACACCCACGCCCTCCCTACACATGAAGAGTCCTCCCTACCCAAATCCCAACGTCTGATCCGCGCCATGGAATGCGGTCATAACGCCTGAGACGGTCCGGGGTGCGCCTCATGCGGTGGTGGGCGCCTGAGGCGGTCGGTGTGGCGCCTGAGGTGGTTTGGATAACGCCTGAGGCGACGCCTGAGGCGATCAGGGGTGCGACCCAGATGGCGCCTCAGGCGGTCGGGGCGCCTGAGGCGCCGCCTCAGGCGTTGCGAATGTGGTAGGGCCTCCCAAATTGAGACTTGACAACGCCCCGTACGTTTGAAGGAGCAGACGCCCACCAACACACATCAATGATGCGGATAGGCTTAACGCTAGAGTTTGGGCGCGACGCGCAGAATTGGCGATTTGACCGCAGCCGTAGTCGCAGCCGCAGCCGCATCACGAGATTGGCCCATTTGCCCCGAAGCGGCCATGAGGGGAGACACGAGACCACCGCCATCACACCAAAACGCGATGCACAAATCAACATCAACCCAAACATGTGCACGCACGCACCTTGACAGCCAGCAGGTCGCGCATGCCCCACGATTCGACGAGTGCCTCGGGCATCTTGAAGTCCTGGT
This sequence comes from Chlamydomonas sp. UWO 241, assembly GCA_016618255.1. Classification (NCBI taxonomy): domain Eukaryota; kingdom Viridiplantae; phylum Chlorophyta; class Chlorophyceae; order Chlamydomonadales; family Chlamydomonadaceae; genus Chlamydomonas; species Chlamydomonas priscui. The sequence continues at coordinate 50,971 of VFSX01000123.1, forward strand.
TGATCGCCCCCCACCACCGCGAGCCGTCGTCATCCACAATCACCACCTGCCTGCCGGGTGAACAAGCATTCGGGCGGACGCGTCGATGGGTGATCAAGCATTCCCGTGGCCAAGCACCTTCAACCATCAGGCTGCCGTGCCGATTATGCAGGCGGGCGGGCGGGCGGGCGGGCGGGCACACAAACACGCAGGCGAGCGAGCAGGCAGGCATGCAGACATGCAACAGGAATGCATCACTAGGCACCTACCAATTGACCATTACGAGCGGGGCGCTACGGGAGCCTTCAAGGTCAGGGTGGGCAAAGCGAAGGGCGCGGTAGTAGACAGGGTCGTATATGCCTGCACCAAGTAGAAGGGGGCGTGCACAGAGGTGGATGGGTGTGTGCACGGGGGAGGTCCGGCCGGCGGGCGCAATGGCGCGTGCTTGGCTGTGCGCGTGTGCATGAACGTGCACGCCCAAGTCGACATATTGCGCACACTCACCGAGCAGCAGGTTCTTCAGCTGCGCGTGCCACTCGGGCACGTACGAATTCGTCGTCCACATCTTGCAGAACCGCGCCGCCATGACCTCGAACGGCATATCCACATCGCCGGGCGCACCGAGGATGCCCTGCGCAGCACGGCTGATCCACGCCACGTGTTGCGCCTGCCCGACGAGGTTCGGCAGGACCCCGCCATTGGCAGCCACGGCGGCAGCCGCTGCAGTCTGCAGGGTGTCGCCTGGAATGAGCCGTGCAAACTTCCATACGACCCCTCCGGGGGCCGAGGTCTCGCGGAAAAACGCCTCGATGTCAGACATGCGCATCTCGAGCGGCGCGTCCTGCCTGCCGCTCACCGACGCGGCTCCGAGTTTCAACGCTGCGTCCCCTGCATCCCACGCCAGGCCTCCTGGTGGTGGAGGTGGACTGACGCCGGGGGTCGGGCCGGGCGGCGCAGCGGCGTGGGATGTTTCGAACGCGCTTGGTTGCCGCTGCGAAGGTGCCGCGCCCACAGCCGCGCTCGCGTCAGCAACTCGCCTTGCGGCGTTCTCGCGCGCGATGTCGCTCGCAGGCGCAGTGCGGCCGGTCGACGCGCTCGGTGCGCGGTGGTCGTCACTTACGAAATGCGGGCCGACGCCATCGGGGGACCTGCCAGAGTTTGTTGATGGATATCACAGTCGGTGTGACACCAGTAATGATGTGCAAGACCTGTGTCGGCGCTAGCGCCCGAAACCTTGAACTCATTTTCAGTGGGGAACTGGCTGGCTACCTGACCAGTAGGGGTGAGGTTAAACCCCCACATGCGCGCACGCACTGGACCTAGACAGGGCACTGGTCCCCCAGATCCACCCTATACCACCCAGGTAGCGACAGCAACGCATGTAGGTGGGGGCCGACATCACGGGTTGGAGCACTTGTTCAAGGAGGCGAGATCGGGGGCTTCTCCTGACCTCTTCCTTGGCTTCCTTACGAGGGGGGGTGCCGAGGGGATTGGAGACTATGTCTCTTGGTTTGGCTACTCCCAGCCTTAAGCAGGGGGGCGGGGGGGGGGGCGGAGGAAGCAAGATCTGGATCTCTCCCCAGAACCCAGAGCTTTGCTCTGGCTCTCAATCCCAGAGCTTTGCTCTGGTTCTCTAACCCAGAGCTTTGCTTTTTTTGGTCAGATGGGGGCCCTGGGGGGGGGGGGGCGCGGAGGAGATGAGGTTGAGACAAGCGGGGGGCGCTGGTGCCGAACCCAATGGCTTCCTTTTCCGCGTTTGGAGCCGGATATGGGAGCCATGGAGCCGGATTTTCGGTCAAATGGTTCCAGATAATTAATTTGCAATCGTGAAAAGGAAATCACTGGATGACCCTGTCCAACCCTGGGAGGGCTTCTCCTTTGGCACGGGCTCGCAGCACTTCGCAGCACCATGCTCCGCCCCCCTGTCTCTCCACCTCTCTCCCCGCTGAATCTTCCCTCTCTCCTTCAAGCTCTCACTATCTATCTCTCTTTCTCTTTCTCCCTCCTTACTCTCCTCTCTCTCTTCGGCCTGGTTACACGCGCGCACCCCGGCTGACGCCACAGCCACACCGTGTGCGTGTACGAAACCGTGTGCGGAGTCTTTCGCGGCTATTCCCCTTTACGGGGGAGTGTGCTGGGGCGAATGATGTTACGCCTCCTAGATTCAGTGCAGTCGCAGTTTGTTGGTGAATACCAAGCCGCACCACACAAAGGGGCCGTATACACGTGTCTCAGACTCTGCCATTTTCGGGCCGTTGCATGAGCTTGCCTTCTACTACAGAGGTTGCGGCGCCCGTTTCCCTTGAAGCCCCATGAAGTAAAGGAGGTCATGGGTCGGACTCACGGGCCAAACCGTGCGTGTTGCAACCCTGCACAAATCGGGGCTGCATGCATGCCATGCATGCCATGCCATGCATGCATGCCCCCAACCGACAACCCCATCCCACCTGGTTACGCCCTCGATGAGCATTGACCGGCTGAAAGCGCCACTGCCCTCGAGGAGAGACCGCCTGAGTGCATTGTTCTCCTTGCGCAGTTTCTCGACCTCGCAACGCAGCGCTTCGTTGTCGTGCTGCAGCGCCTCCATTTCCTCCCTTCTCTATCCGCCCTGCTGCGGCACCGGTGCCCTAGTGACGGAGTTCACTCCGCCCATGTGAGTGCAACCAGCATTCCGCAGTGGGTGGCTTGGGCGGAGTAATTTAATGTATTACAATACAATAATAATACCGCCACCTGGCCTGGCAGCTCAGGCCCTGAGAGGCAGGAATGAATCTTCTAAGCAATCTTATTGCAACACCGATCCGTTTATTTAAAAAAACGCCCGATGACAGTGGTGTGAAAGGGGCGCCGTGTGTTCTTCTGCTTCAGCAGGCGGGCGCCATTGCAACACCAACGGCGACCCTACCTCTGGCCCGCAACAGTCGCACCTGCGACCCGCAGACTCGGTGCTGCTCCTGATGCCGACCTGCGATCTCAGGCGCTGCATTGCCCCTCCGTTTCAGGCTACTCGATGGTGGCAGATGCAACACGATGGTCCACAGAGAGCGCGCGGAGTGCAAGAGGAGCCTGCTGCAGCACGTGGCGGATCAGACGTTCAGGTTTTGGTAGGGCCTGCGGGATACCTCCAACACATCCGGCCCCACAGCGGCCTTTTGTGGGCGCGCACGGCGCAGCAGCACCGGCGACGCACGTGTGCAACACCAGCGCAACACCGGCGCAGCACCGGCGCAACACCAGCGCAACACCGGCACAGCAACGGTGCAACACCAGCGCAACACCAGCGCAACACCAGCGCAGCAGCGGCGCGGCCGATGGACGCACCGCCCCCTGCGGAGCTGCTGGCGCTGATGGCAGTGATATGGCGGTGATAACAGTGATGGCGGCGCGCAGATTGGTTTGCAGATTGGTTTCCATCACCAGGGTCTCTTGTTTCTGCTTTGTTTCCTGCGTTGCTGTCGCTTAGGTGTCGGCATGGCTGCGGTGCTTGAGTGAAACGTTGGCCTCTGAAAAAAAATTGGAAAAAGTGCCTGGCCAAGTCATGAGCGCAGGTGCTCGGCAGGTGTGACCCACCGAGAGGAGGACCTTGCTGTGGACTCATGTAATGACCACTCATGTAATGACCAACGCGTGCGACACACCGCCGTCAAAGCGCACTCCTATGGCCGGGCCATGGGTGGTGGCTGCAGCAACCATGCCCTGCCCCCTTTGTTATTAGGCACAGGGAGCCCCCTTCTGCCCCGTTCATCCCCCCTCGTCTTTCAGAGACCCCGGTGCTGCTCAGTCCGGAGTCTGGCTCCCAATGCGGCCCCCAGCGGGACTGTCAGGATCACACTGATGTGCCGTGGGGAAGAGACAGGGACAGCCATGGGACTGCCGAGGAGTGTGGGCTGTGAGCGGGCTTCACACCTCTTAAGTGGTGATCCGACACGTGTAAGACAGTACGTTGCTACCCCTGGGACAGCTGTGTGCCTGTTCCTGACAACAACCTCAGCATGGCGGCACTCAGTCCGCACATTCCGCCACCTGTCGCGCCCATCGCAGCACCGGCTTGGGCACCTCCGACGCACGCGTCGCTGCACCCCCCCACCCCACGCCCCTTTCAGCCCCAAGCGCTGTTGCGGGCGCGCTTGCAGAGACACACACAACCGGATACGGGACGGTATCCCCCTAGCGCACTACGATGAGCGCAACTCTAATCAAAGCTTTACGACCCCAGCCTGCCTGCCCCCGACTGCTTGCCCTCCGCCTCGCCGGCTGCCTGCCTGCATCCTCTGCCTGCAACCAACCAGCAAATCCTCCGTCGCTTCCCCCTTGGAGCTAGTAAGTAGTCCCCCAGTGACTCCTACTCAAAGCGTAAGCACCTGACGCCATTCCTGTTGGCGCCTAGAGGCCCTGAGCCGGCGTCCCGTGACACAAGCGGTGAGGCAGGTGCGCCTGCTTGTGGCTGGCGCTGATTGTGGTGGTGACATGCGCGTTTTTTGACGGGGCGCAGGTCAGCGAGCAGGAGTGGAGTGATGCGGTAATCTGATGATGTTGATTCTACAATCCAGTGCCTGCGGTCACACACACAGTTCCAAAGCTCAAGCGGAACTTGAAGAAGGAGCATGCACGCTGCACAACAAACTCGGCAGTGGGCACCAAGCAAGCAGCTTCACAGTGCAGGCTCCACACTCAATGACACGGGCAGTGTCGCATTAGGCGCTCTGCGTGACACTCAATCCCTCGTGGCCCTGGAGGGTGGGCCCTGCCCCTACCCCATCCCCAACGCCCGAGGCGGCGCCTCAGGCGTCACATTTACATGCGCGGATCAGGCGGCGCCTCAGGCGCGCCGACCGCCTCAGGCGTCGCCTTAGGCGCAGCCGTGATCGCCTCAGGCGCCACCCCGGTGCCGTAGGCGCACACCACCGCCCGAGGCGCACCACGACCACCTCAGACGTGTTGTCCGCATTCACTTGCATGGATCAGATGATGGGACTGTGGTAGGGCTGATGTAAATCATGAAGGGACCAAGAGGCCTTCACCTCGTGGGGGTGTGCACACCACCGGAAGCGGGGCTGGCAGGCACACCCGATGCTGGACTCTACCCAGCGACCACATTGCACCCAGTACCGCACGCATGGGGTGCCACCTCCCCTCAACACACCCCCAGGGGGGAGGGGGGGGGGGTGAAACAGGTGCAGGCACCCGGTCGCTATCAATCATGAGGCTTGCACGGGGGAACTGCAGCCTGCTTCCCCGCAGCCCTTCCGACGAGGAAAGGGCGCCCCAGCGCCTGGTGCTGCGCCTCCTCACGGCCACTGAGGACGCCAAAGATAACAGGAAACCCTGTCCTGGTGCTCAGCACGCGGCGCCTATGGACGCCGGTACCGGCCAAAACATCAGTCGTCACGGTGAAGAGCACACGCAGCGCCCCTCCCCCCCCTCCCCAGCGCGGCTCCACACCGATGCCTCCGACGGCAGGCTTGGCGTTGATGACCGATGCGGACAAGATGAATCCACCAGCCGGGCCCTCCGTGCTAGCACGGTGGTACAGGCAGTGCTAGCTCATGGTAGCTAGCCTCGTTAGGCAGCTCCCCAAATCCCACGCCTTGAGGGCGCGTACTGTTAACTGTTAACTGTTAACTGTTAATTGTTAACTGTTAACTGTTAACTGTAAACTGTTAACTGTTAACTGTTAACTGTAAACTGTCAACTGTAAAATGTAAACTGTAAACTGCTAACTGCTAACTGTAAACTGTTAACTGTAGACTGTTAACTGTTAACTGTTAACTGTTAACTGTTAACTGTTAACTGTAAACTGTAAACTGTAAACTGTAAACTGTAAACTGTAAACTGTAAACTGTAAACAGGCAGTGCTAGGCAGACTGCGTCAGGCAGACAGGCAGACTGACGACGCCCCAGGCGCAAGCATCGCCGTCGACTCCTCGTCACCCAAGAGCACCGACGTGCCACCGCCCGCGAAGAACCAGGATCTGCCCCGCACATATACAAGGATGGTCAGTACGTAGGTGCAGTGCTGCGACGTCTCGCCCACACGCGCGGGCATCCCCCCCCTACCCCCACCCCCCCACCCCACTCCCCAGTGGAAGAGGCCGCGTGCGGATGCGGCGCGGTGGAAGTTGGTGCGTCATGTGTCGTTGTTGCCGTCAAAAGCGTAACGCAACGGGAGCGCCTAGAACCTGAGTAAAAAACACAAGACCGGAAAAGGCCACACCCAGCGAGGCGATCACACACCGCCCCGCTGCACACTCCCCCGTTGCTATGAAGCGCAAATAACTACCTCCCCACACAGTTCTGAGAGCCGAGAGTGGGTAAACGAGCCCATGTCCACAGGCCCCCCTTCCCAGTAACATCCAGTAACCCCCAGTAACTCCCACAACTCGACGTCTGTCAGGTGCCAGTCGTCGCAACGTCTAGTCGACAGTAGGTGCGGGGTCAGAAATAATCAACCTGTTCTCTTCCCTTGACCCACCCTGGACCTTTCAAAGGCCAAGCTGGCCTGATGCAAGTATGTTGTGGTCATCTTCGGGCGATGCGGGGGCTTGGAGGGCGCCAACTCGCACTTTCAGCAGTGATTCACACTTTTCTCAGTTACGAGGCGAGTTGGGCAATGCTCTCCCGTATCTCCCATAACTTCAGGGGTTGAAGTTGGGGCCCCACCCTTAATCAATGTGTGGAAATGTAGAAATGTGGAAATATTGCACGGACGCGCCACGGAGGCAAACCAAACCTGAAGAAGAAGAAGAAGAAGAAGAAGAAGAAGAAACGCAAGCATGCAGAAGGAAATGCAGCGTAACGAGCAGTGCATGGATGTCAAGCGCACAGCCCAGGGAATCGAGGCGCTGCAGGCGCAGATGGCGCGCATGCGCACCGAGTCGCAGAAGACGCTGCGGCGCATTGAGGCGAGCTCACGTATCGCGCAGATGCAGTGGGCGATCAAGAACGCTCACGTTGCCAGGTTCCTTTGCAACATGCATGATCGTATGGGGTTCGACAGCGATGTTCTGCTCGCATCGATGAGGGGCGACTCCACGTCGATACCAAACGAATGAGTAAATCAGAAGCAAGAATCCGTGATTCTGTAGAAAACGGACGGCCACATATATTCTGGTGTCCACACGTGACTCGCACTTGTGTGTGCGCAGGTACTGGTGCGATGACTCAACCGGTCGGCCGCGAGGCATTCCGTACGGCACTTTCCAAGCAGCTGCACTCTCTGACGGGCGTCAAGCCAATCCTGAAGGAGGTCACGGGCGCCAAGGGTGTGACGCAGTGGACGGTGCAGGTGCCGCTGCAGTGATGATGATGATGAGTTTTTACAATCCACTCTCTGGCGGGCACGCGTTCGGTTCCAAAGCTCCAGCAGGACTTAGAGGAAGCAGTCCTGAAGACCTGCCAACAGAAAAAGGGGGGATGCCCCACGGAAGTGCCACCCACACGCGGTGGCGGGCACCAAGCAAGCAGCACCACAGTGCAGGCTCCACACTCAACCCCTCCAGGAAACGGATGGCGGGCCCAAGGTATAAAACCATGAAGGGACCAAAAAGCCCACCCTCAACCCACCGGAAGCGGGGCCGTTGTGCACACCCGCCGCAGCACTCTGCTCAGCTACCACATCACAACCCGCCAGCGCACGCATGTGGCGCCACCTCCCCTCAAAAGAAACCATCCTCTCAGGGATCTAGGACGTCTTGTTCAGAGTGAGCCCGCCGTCCACTACTCCAACAAAGGGGTGGGTCGGGCCCACCACACCCGCCCACCCGCGCGGCATCCCGCCGCCCTCAACAAAGGACGCCAGCGCGTCCCACAGATCCATCGTCGCCAGCTCCCCCGCCCGCTCAACCGCCACCGAGCGAGCAGGGGGCTGCACACCATCACGCGGGCACGTAATGCGCCACAAGTGGCGGCGGCCTCGCTCCATGGCGTCCACCACGAGCGCTGCCACCACCGCCCACACACCAGCACGCACCCCAGCGGGAGGCTGCAGCAGCCACACCTGGCAGCACGTGATGACCGGCGTAGGAGCAGGGAGGGCAGCAGCAGCCGCCACCACCACCGCCTCCGCCACCGGGCACCCCCAGAAGCTGTGCGCACGCCACGCCGTCGCCGGCGGCCCGTCCTCATCACGGCACCGCCACCCGCAGGGGCACTCGGGCACGCCTAGTGCAGCCTGCTTGTGAAAACCACTCACCCACAGCCGCCAGATGGGCTCCTTGCGAGCGTTGAGGAGCGGCATCCGCCACAGTGTCGGCACCGCCGCCTCCAGGCCGCGCAGCCCCGCGAAGACCTGCGCGTCGGTCGCGCGGGGGCCCCCGTGCGGCCCGTGGTCCAGCGCCAGAGCCGCCTCCACCGTGGCTGCCCGCCGCACTCGCCGCTCGTCCACAACCGCCCGCAGTTGAAGCGCCACCGCCAGCTTGCACGTCAGTTTCCCCACCACACCCGGGCCGTGCGCAAACCCAACCCATCGGGGCTCGCCCGCGGCGCCGCCCCCCCCAGGTAGGGGAGCAGGTTGGGCAGCTGTGGATCGGAGGCCAGGCCGCCCACGCTGCCAGCCAGCCGGCGTGATGACACTCGGCAGCTTCCACCCAACCAGCTGCAGGATCTCCACCACAGCAGCGCGCTCGCCCGCCTGGGGGAGGGGCTGGAAGTGACGGAGCGGCCAGAGCACAGTGAGGGCAGCTCCACCAGCCGCCGCCTCGACCCACGCTGGGGGCAGCGCCGCAAGCACGACCGCCACTGCCGTGAACAGGGGGTCGAGCGTGCGCCGCACGCACAGCAGGTCTGGCACACCCCCCGGCACTGGCGGCGGCACCTCTGGGAAAAGGGCGCGGCACAGGACTGCCCTCCAGACATTGCCCCCGTCATAAGCGCCGCACGCCAGCGCCGTGCGTATCTGCCCCAGCACGAGCTGCGCGCGCGCCGGATCCACAGCAGCGTACACCCTCAGGCAGGCGTGGTCAACCGTGCGTGTGCTGCGCACCATGTCGACAGCAGCGAGCCACGCCCACAGCACGCACAGGTCCGTGACCGTCCGCATGCCGGGGAGGGCGTCGCGCACGCGGGCCAGGCCGTCCACCAGCCAGCGTGCCGCATCGGTCGGGCTGAAGAGCGCATGCCCTGCCGCATCCCCAGTGGGCTCCCGCCACTGTACCGACCGCTGCGCAGCCGGCAGCTCCAGCTGGAGGAGGGGGTTAGCCCAGAGCGGCGCCTCCGCCCCCCACAGCTCAGCTGTTTGCACGCGCCCCGTGATGCGCGCCACCGGCCCTAGGGCCTGCACCCCATCGAGCATGCGCCTCATCGGCCCAGCCAAGAGCGCCGCCCTCACAGCCGGGTCCACGCACTCACCAATAAGGCCGTCTGGGAGGGCGCCGGCCCTGGGCGCGAGGCCAGCCATAAGCACAAAGAGGCTCGGGTGGGCCTCCGGGCACAGGCGGTGCACCGCCTCCACCATGAGCGGCTGCCATGCCGGCTGGGCCGGGGGCGCGGGCTGCTGTTCCGGCTGTGTCCCGCCGCCGCCACCGCCGCCACTGCCGCCAGCCCCGCCGCCACCGCCGGCCCATGGGGCCGGCAGCAGGAGATGGGGGGCGCCTTCCGCCCACGCCCCAAACAGGCACGCGAGGTGGACGGCCCACTGCCCGTGCACGCTCTCCCGCCACGCCGGCGCCCCAAAAACACCATGCGCCGGTCGCCCCAGGAGCATCGCAGCAGGCGCACCAGGCACCGAAGAGGCCCACCGCGGCAGCTCTGCCGGCGGGTCCGGCCCCACGCTCCTGTCCACCAGAGTAGCCGTCCACCGGGAGAGCACCCTCTCGGCCTCCGGAGTCATGCCACAGTGCACCGCCCGGAACAGGATGCGGGAGACCCCGTACGTTGCCGCCGCGTGCCCCCTGCCAAACGCCGACATGGGGAAGCGCGCGAGCTTGGTATACGCGGCCGCAAGCCTCTCACGGCACACCCCGGTGACGCCCTCCGGGGGCGGCAAGCCGGCAGAGACGGGCACCCCCAGCGACACGCCCGCGTCCAGCACGCGCAGCCCAGCAACCTCGGCACCCGCCAGCAGGCCCTCCCCCGCCGACCCCAGGGGCAGGATGCCGCACTTGCCGAGGTTGAGGACAAGGCCCGTCGCTCGGCCAAACACCGCCATCGTCTCCACCAGTGCAGCGACGTCAGCCGGCGCACACGACCGGAGGAGGGGCATGCAGTCGTCAGCGTACTGGGGGCAGGTCACTCGGCAGCCAGGCACGACCTCGACCCCCACTGCCGGGCATGTGCGCAGGAAGCATGCGAGCGCATGCCCCAGGAACAGGAAGAGGGCTGGCGCGGCGGGGCAGCCCTGGCGCACGCCCGCCGCATACTTGCGCGGCGCAGAGATGAACCCGTTGACTTCGGCCGACGCGTACGTGTGCGTGAGGATGGTGCGGGTCCACGCCAGCACGCCGTCGCCGACGCCCACCGCCTCCATGACCGCAATGAGGAAGCCACGGTCGATGGTGTCGTATGCCTTGCGGAAGTCCAGGAGCGCCAGCGCTGCACCCGTCGGCCCCACGCCCTCCGCCGCGTTGGCAGCCAGCAGGCCAGGCAGCATCTGCGTGAGGCAGATATTGTCCGAGATGCGGCGGCCAGCGAGGAAAGCGGTCTGTTCCGGCCCCACCACCGCAGAGAGCAGGGGCGTCCACCGCGTCGCCAGCACCTTGGCGAGGATGCGGTAGTCAGAGCCCAGCATGATGAGTGGGCAGTAGTTTGCCGCATCCGCAGCGTTCTTGGCCTTGTAGATTGAGGCAACGACGCCGTCGAGAAAACCAGGCGGCGTCCCACCCGTAGCTCCCACCGCGGTGAAGACCGCCGCCAGAAGCTCAAAGGCTGGCTCGCCCAGCTTCCGCCACACATCCACTGGGATGCCATCCGGGCCCGGGGCGGTGCCAGGCTTGGAGTGGGTGGCCGCCGCCCGCACCTCGGCGGGTGTGACAACAAGCGCGCCGGCTGCATCCGCCACCGCCTGCGGCACGCGCGGCGAGTGCGCAGTGAGTTTGTCGAGAGCGGCGAGCTTTTGTGCACGCATGGCAGGAGGAGGCCTCACCCAAGCACGCGCAAGGGTGCTCGAGAGGCAGGGTGTTGAGATCCAGCCATCGACAGGCCCCGTCACGTGTGGTGCGGGGCCACGTGCCCCGGGCCACCTAGCCGCTCAGCAACCTAGCCACTACCTGCCATCGCACCACCAACGGTATATACACGCGTATATAACCGTGTGCAAGGTCCGCACGGGGCATCACCGGCCGTGCAGGGAAGTCTCACTACCTGCCTGTACGCTGGTATGGCGCGCCTCCTTGAGGCCGTACCCCCCCGCTGTATATATCCCACGACCCAAGGCCTAGGATGCGTATTGTACAACTGTAAACCAGAGCGCTTTTTGTGGCAGCCATTGGCCCGCTCTCATCACAGCCGCAGCCAGCAGCAGGGGGTGGTGCGCACACGTGGCGCGCCATCAGCAGTCCCACCGATCCAGCCGCTCGTGCGTCGCATCTCAACCAGCAGCTCACTCCACCGTGACTGTTGACCAGTCAAGCCCTACCACATTCATAACGCCTGAGGCAGCGCCTCAGGCGGTGCATTTACTTGCGCGGATCAGGCGGCGCCTCAGGCGCGCCGATCGCCTCAGGCGTCCACTCAGGCGCACCCCTGATCGCCTCGGGCGCCGCCTTACGCGCCACCTCGACCGCCTCAGTCACCCACCACCGCCTGAGGTGCATTCCCGACCGCCTCAGACGGTTTGACCGCATTTCCTTGAACGGATCAGACAATGGGGCTGTGGTAGGGCAGCTCACTCCATCGTGACTGTTGATCATCGGGCGGCAGTACACGTGCACGTGGCACACCATCGGCACACGTGGCGCACCCTCCGCCGTGTGTGGTAGCGCGGGCAGCCCCACCGACCCGTCCGCATGCGTGCTGCACCAGCACCAGCAACCCAGCTAAGGCCTTGAAACAGCCCCGCTTCTGCCCTCTGGCGATCTCCCCCTCTACGCCATCTACTGCGCGGCCGCGCATGCAGCTGCTGTAGTTGCACTGCAGTCGCAAGTCATTGGGGATCCACAGCACCTGTTGTGTCGACTGGTGTCGGTCACAGCGTTGTCGGGATCTCGGTTCTGTCAGTTGCCTATGCCTGGCATAGTTGCCAGCCGTGGTGGGGGCAGGGGGGTGCCACACGGATGCATTGCCAGTCAAACATTGCTGTGCGGGAAGTGCCACGACTACACGAGTCGGCCCTGTGCTGCTGAGCCACGATCGCCATGGATCAGCAGGAGACGTAGAGGTGTGTGACCTTGATATCCAACGCGGGATGCAGACCCATCACAGCGCACGATCGTGTGTACTACTAGGTCACCTGCAGATTGAAGTGGTGGCTGCGCGCTCCTCTTTCACCTCCTTTGAGTTTTTGTTCACGCGTTTCACACCCACACATCCAAGTTTGAATACACTACGCACCCCATACGCGCGCAACCTGCCGTTTACGCCTTCCCTGCGTGACCGCCGAGGTGGTAGGCGAAGTAGTATCAGGAGCGCGCCGGACACCGTGGTGCTCACCTGGCCAACAGCTCGCGCGAAATGTCGGATGCTGGAGGCTCCGCGACGGAGGCGCCTGCCGCTGCCGGCCGCATCAAAGCCATCAACAAGGCGGTGTGCCACCGCATCTGCTCGGGCCAGGTGAACCTTGCCCCATCAGGGCGAGAGAGCGCGCATGGGCACATGCATGGACGCATGGCAAGCATGCGCCATGCGACTCACCACTGTCGGTGCAATGCGCGGCTTGCCTCTCTCTCTTCCCCCCTTATCATCCACCACGATTGCGCTGCCACACACTTCATCCAAATGCATTCCAAACACAGCTGTGTTGCCGACAGCGCGTGGAGGAGGCAATCCTTGACCCCTCTCGACCGCCAAGGAGCTGCTCCCCTCCCCTCCCCTTCCTGGCCACTGCCAGAGGGCATGTGCGCGCTTTGACGCTGCCACTGCTTGCACCCCGCGTAGCCCCACACAGCCCAATTCATCCTCGGCCTCTCTAGCGCTGCCCCCCCCCCCCCCCCCCCACGCACTGTAACAGATCACTCATGCGAATGCTCTGCCTCTACTTCCCCCTTGCCTCGCCTGAAAAAATGCAGGTCATCCTGGACCTGTCGACAGCCGTCAAGGAGCTTCTAGAGAACGCGCTGGACGCGGGTGCGACCAATATTGAGGTGGGACGATTTGTGTGGGACTTCAGTGTAGCATGCCCGCCCTACAGAGCATTTAGATGGGACGTAGGTGCGCGCCTGGCACAGCCCCCAAGTCCCAAACACGCAAGTCAAGGCGGTCATAACGCCTGCGGCGGTCGGGGTGCGCCAAAGGCGGTCGGGGTGCGCCAAAGGCGGTGGTGGGCGCCTCAGGCGGGTGTGGCGCCTGAAGCGACACCTCTTGTGGTCGGGTGTCGGTCTTGGCGCGCCTGACCCGTGCAAGTGAAGGCGCCTATCATCAAGGGGATCAGAAGGGACCTGGGTTGTCAGTCGTAGAGCTCGGGGCCCTTATGACCTCGTTTGTGACAGCGCCGCCTGAGGCGTCGCCTCGGGCGTTGGGAATGTGGTAGGGCGAGCTGCGAGCCCTCGGATGTCGTTGGCAGCGGGCTTCAGATCCAACAACATCTCTGGAACCCCACACCTTTCCCGTTTGCTGTGCGGGTGCGCCCTAAGCAGGGACCCCTGGGAAGGATTGAAGTATGATGTATTTTCCGGCTGCGGCAAGTTTGACCGCTCATACCGGGCGCTATACACAGCGGGTGTTACGCAACGCATGCCGATGTGCTGCTCTGGGATAGAGCGTTCCAGCGCAACCCTCCGCGCCTTCTCTCACCAAGTGTGGGATGGTTTTCTGGGAAGTGGGAAATCCGGCCCCGAGCGGTACACGGCTTGCGGGGGGATCACTGGCCCCAAGGAGTACGGACCACAGCTCGTCGAGGTGTCTGACGGCGCCGCAGCGTTGTCGAAACTTTGACCCCCCCATGGCACGGCTTCAGGTGCGCCTGAAGGAGTACGGATCGGAGCTGATTGAGGCGCCTAACAACGGCGCACGATTTTGGGCCCATTGTCCTCCCTCCACTCTGCACATGATCTTGCAGCTCTGACATTCACAGGTCCGCCTGAAAGGGTGTGGCTCAGAACTCGTCGAGGATCCAAAAACAGCGTCCCCCGTGGAGATCGTCTCGAGGAGTTCACTGCTCAGCGGACATCGAGGTGTCTGACGGCGCCGCAGCGTTGCCGGAACTTTGGCCCCATCTCTATCACACGCACATGCCTAACCCTGGCCCTGGCCCTGCCCAGGTGCGCCTGAAAGAGTACGGATCAGAGCTCATCGAGGTCTCCGACAACGGCGCCGGCATCCCGCCGGACGACTACCAGGCGCTCACGCTGAAGTACCACACGTCCAAGGTAGGGCAGTTTGGCTGGTGTTTTTTGCAGGGTGTGCTTTTCAGTGGGGGGTTGATGCATTTACTTCGCTGGAAGGGGCTCTCTCCAGACAATTTTCAGGCGCGCCGACCGCGCCTGGGGCGCACCCCTGATCGCCTCAGGCGTCGCCTTAGGCGTCACCCCGACCGTTTCGGGCGCCACCCCGACCGCCTTGGGCGCCCACCACGGTCCCAGGGCGCAACCTTGACCGCCTCAGACGTTGTGGCCACATTCACGTGCGCGGATCAGACGGTGTGGCTGTGGTAGGGCCTCACACCCCATCCACCCATCCTGATGCCCACCCAACTGTCCCTCACCAGATCCAGGATTTTGGTGACCTTACAACCCTGAGCATTTTTGGAGAGGCACCGAGCCCCGCCCCTGCGGTGCCTCTTGAACACTCAACCCTTTGCCCTCCCTTCCACCCCAGTGATGTCGTTAGCGCCCCCGCAGCAAAACGGGAAATTTAGGGAGAAACTGCGGGGCGAATCGCAGAAATTTGGCTCCTAAAAGTGTGAAATCTGCTATTTCACACTTTTCCTTAAAAATCGTCGCCTGCGGGGGCAAGTCGGCATTTCCCTTCCAATGTTGCGGGGTCAAACAGGACATTCTCGGTTTCCTTAAGGACACCACTGCTGCACCCCAACCCTCCCACAACCGTCCCACACTGCACAGATCCAGGAGTTTGGCGACCTCTCCTCGCTCTCCACCTTCGGCTTCCGCGGGGAGGCGCTCAGCTCGCTCTGTGCGGTTTCCGACCTGGCAGTGATCACGCGGACGGCAGACATGGAGGTGAGAAAGGCAGCACTCATCCAGCCATGCGGCGAACTAATTTGTTTACACGAGTGTGGACACTGAGCTTACCTAGGCTTTGCAGGGTGCACTGCTGTGTCTGGGTGTGGTTTCGGACCCGGCGGTGATCACACGGACGGCAGACATAGAGGTGAGAAAGGCATCAACTCCTGCATTGCGCTGAACTATAAGTTCTGTACACACGAGTGTGGACGCTGATCTTATCTAGGCTTTGCGGATAGGCGCTGTCCTCGCTGTGCGCGGTGTCATACCTGGCCGTGATCAAGCAGACCGCAGGCATGGAGGTGAGAATGACATAACTTGAACTCGAAGTTATTGACACTCCGCTTAGCTAAGTTGTTGACACTATAGTATGGACGCTGAACTTATCTTCTTATCTGAACTGATTGCGGGTGCACTGCTGTGTCTGTGTTCGGACCTGGGTCGGGTTCGGACCTGGCGGTGATCACGCCCACTCTCTATGCGCCCGACACAAACGACCGGCAGACTGAATGCAGAAGTGCCACTGTTTTCATACAGCCCGGCGTTCGGCTGGAGTACGACAGGCAGGGGCGGATCCACAGCCACGAGCCCCCCCCCCCCTCCCCTGCCCGACAGCCACCCATCTCCCCCCTCCCCCGGCAAACTGACCCTTGTTTTGCACCTGCGAATCCGCACACCCCGCACAGACGGGTGTTCGACTGGAGTATGATGGCGAGGGGCGGATCCACAGCCAGCGTCCCCTCCCCCCACCCTCTCCCACCCTCGACGCGCCCGGAAATATTGACTGGAAGACTGAATTCGCACGTTCCACTGTGTTCATGCAGGCTGGCGTTTAGCTGGAGTACAACGGGGAGGGGCGGATCCACAGCCAAGAGCCCCCCCCCCTCCCCTCCCTCCCCTGCCCGACAGCCCCCCCCCTCCCTCTGGCAAACTGACCATTGCTTTGCACCTGCGAATCCGCACAACCCGCACAGGCAGGTGTTCGGCTCGAGTACGATGGCGAGGGTCGGATCCACAGCCAGGAGCCGTGCCCGCGCGCGATCGGAACAACGCTCGCGGTGCGTGGTGTATTGTTTTTTTTCCGCGTTTCAACTCTCATGCAGAGAAAGGTATTGAAAGCGCGTGGGTGGGTGGGGTGGGTGGGTGGGTGGGGCAGGGGGGGGTCCAGAGCCAGGAGCCGTGCCCGCGCGCGATCGGAACAACGCTTGCGATGCGTGGTGTATTGTTTTCCGTGTTTCAACTCTCATGCAGAGGGTAGTATTGAAGGCGTGCGTGTGGGGTG